>JAUTDX010004296.1:35000-175000 GCA_030844895.1 Ambrosia x helenae | reverse complement strand
GGGGGGGGGGGGGGGGGGGGGGGGGGGGGGGGGGGGGGGGGGGGGGGGGGGGGGGGGGGGGGGGGGGGGGGGGGGGGGGGGGGGGGGGGGGGGGGGGGGGGGGGGGGGGGGGGGGGGGGGGGGGGGGGGGGGGGGGGGGGGGGGGGGGGGGGGGGGGGGGGGGGGGGGGGGGGGGGGGGGGGGGGGGGGGGGGGGGGGGGGGGGGGGGGGGGGGGGGGGGGGGGGGGGGGGGGGGGGGGGGGGGGGGGGGGGGGGGGGGGGGGGGGGGGGGGGGTGGGGGGGGGGGGGGGGGGGGGGGGGGGGGGGGGGGGGGGGGGGGGGGGGGGGGGGGGGGGGGGGGGGGGGGGGGGGGGGGGGGGGGGGGGGGGGGGGGGGGGGGGGGGGGGGGGGGGGGGGGGGGGGGGGGGGGGGGGGGGGGGGGGGGGGGGGGGGGGGGGGGGGGGGGGGGGGGGGGGGGGGGGGGGGGGGGGGGGGGGGGGGGGGGGGGGGGGGGGGGGGGGGGGGGGGGGGGGGGGGGGGGGGGGGGGGGGGGGGGGGGGGGGGGGGGGGGGGGGGGGGGGGGGGGGGGGGGGGGGGGGGGGGGGGGGGGGGGGGGGGGGGGGGGGGGGGGGGGGGGGGGGGGGGGGGGGTGGGGGGGGGGGGGGGGGGGGGGGGGGGGGGGGGGGGGGGGGGGGGGGGGGGGGGGGGGGGGGGGGGGGGGGGGGGGGGGGGGGGGGGGGGGGGGGGGGGGGGGGGGGGGGGGGGGGGGGGGGGGGGGGGGGGGGGGGGGGGGGGGGGGGGGAGGGGGGGGGGGGGGGGGGGGGGGGGGGGGGGGGGGGGGGGGGGGGGGGGGGGGGGGGGGGGGGGGGGGGGGGGGGGGGGGGGGGGGGGGGGGGGGGGGGGGGGGGGGGGGGGGGGGGGGGGGGGGGGGGGGGGGGGGGGGGGGGGGGGGGGGGGGGGGGGGGGGGGGGGGGGGGGGGGGGGGGGGGGGGGGGGGGGGGGGGGGGGGGGGGGGGGGGGGGGGGGGGGGGGGGGGGGGGGGGGGGGGGGGGGGGGGGGGGGGGGGGGGGGGGGGGGGGGGGGGGGGGGGGGGGGGGGGGGGGGGGGGGGGGGGGGGGGGGGGGGGGGGGGGGGGGGGGGGGGGGGGGGGGGGGGGGGGGGGGGGGGGGGGGGGGGGGGGGGGGGGGGGGGGGGGGGGGGGGGGGGGGGGGGGGGGGGGGGGGGGGGGGGGGGGGGGGGGGGGGGGGGGGGGGGGGGGGGGGGGGGGGGGGGGGGGGGGGGGGGGGGGGGGGGGGGGGGGGGGGGGGGGGGGGGGGGGGGGGGGGGGGGGGGGGGGGGGGGGGGGGGGGGGGGGGGGGGGGGGGGGGGGGGGGGGGGGGGGGGGGGGGGGGGGGGGGGGGGGGGGGGGGGGGGGGGGGGGGGGGGGGGGGGGGGGGGGGGGGGGGGGGGGGGGGGGGGGGGGGGGGGGGGGGGGGGGGGGGGGGGGGGGGGGGGGGGGGGGGGGGGGGGGGGGGGGGGGGGGGGGGGGGGGGGGGGGGGGGGGGGGGGGGGGGGGGGGGGGGGGGGGGGGGGGGGGGGGGGGGGGGGGGGGGGGGGGGGGGGGGGGGGGGGGGGGGGGGGGGGGGGGGGGGGGGGGGGGGGGGGGGGGGGGGGGGGGGGGGGGGGGGGGGGGGGGGGGGGGGGGGGGGGGGGGGGGGGGGGGGGGGGGGGGGGGGGGGGGGGGGGGGGGGGGGGGGGGGGGGGGGGGGGGGGGGGGGGGGGGGGGGGGGGGGGGGGGGGGGGGGGGGGGGGGGGGGGGGGGGGGGGGGGGGGGGGGGGGGGGGGGGGGGGGGGGGGGGGGGGGGGGGGGGGGGGGGGGGGGGGGGGGGGGGGGGGGGGGGGGGGGGGGGGGGGGGGGGGGGGGGGGGGGGGGGGGGGGGGGGGGGGGGGGGGGGGGGGGGGGGGGGGGGGGGGGGGGGGGGGGGGGGGGGGGGGGGGGGGGGGGGGGGGGGGGGGGGGGGGGGGGGGGGGGGGGGGGGGGGGGGGGGGGGGGGGGGGGGGGGGGGGGGGGGGGGGGGGGGGGGGGGGGGGGGGGGGGGGGGGGGGGGGGGGGGGGGGGGGGGGGGGGGGGGGGGGGGGGGGGGGGGGGGGGGGGGGGGGGGGGGGGGGGGGGGGGGGGGGGGGGGGGGGGGGGGGGGGGGGGGGGGGGGGGGGGGGGGGGGGGGGGGGGGGGGGGGGGGGGGGGGGGGGGGGGGGGGGGGGGGGGGGGGGGGGGGGGGGGGGGGGGGGGGGGGGGGGGGGGGGGGGGGGGGGGGGGGGGGGGGGGGGGGGGGGGGGGGGGGGGGGGGGGGGGGGGGGGGGGGGGGGGGGGGGGGGGGGGGGGGGGGGGGGGGTGGGGGGGGGGGGGGGGGGGGGGGGGGGGGGGGGGGGGGGGGGGGGGGGGGGGGGGGGGGGGGGGGGGGGGGGGGGGGGGGGGGGGGGGGGGGGGGGGGGGGGGGGGGGGGGGGGGGGGGGGGGGGGGGGGGGGGGGGGGGGGGGGGGGGGGGGGGGGGGGGGGGGGGGGGGGGGGGGGGGGGGGGGGGGGGGGGGGGGGGGGGGGGGGGGGGGGGGGGGGGGGGGGGGGGGGGGGGGGGGGGGGGGGGGGGGGGGGGGGGGGGGGGGGGGGGGGGGGGGGGGGGGGGGGGGGGGGGGGGGGGGGGGGGGGGGGGGGGGGGGGGGGGGGGGGGGGGGGGGGGGGGGGGGGGGGGGGGGGGGGGGGGGGGGGGGGGGGGGGGGGGGGGGGGGGGGGGGGGTGGGGGGGGGGGGGGGGGGGGGGGGGGGGGGGGGGGGGGGGGGGGGGGGGGGGGGGGGGGGGGGGGGGGGGGGGGGGGGGGGGGGGGGGGGGGGGGGGGGGGGGGGGGGGGGGGGGGGGGGGGGGGGGGGGGGGGGGGGGGGGGGGGGGGGGGGGGGGGGGGGGGGGGGGGGGGGGGGGGGGGGGGGGGGGGGGGGGGGGGGGGGGGGGGGGGGGGGGGGGGGGGGGGGGGGGGGGGGGGGGGGGGGGGGGGGGGGGGGGGGGGGGGGGGGGGGGGGGGGGGGGGGGGGGGGGGGGGGGGGGGGGGGGGGGGGGGGGGGGGGGGGGGGGGGGGTGGGGGGGGGGGGGGGGGGGGGGGGGGGGGGGGGGGGGGGGGGGGGGGGGGGGGGGGGGGGGGGGGGGGGGGGGGGGGGGGGGGGGGGGGGGGGGGGGGGGGGGGGGGGGGGGGGGGGGGGGGGGGGGGGGGGGGGGGGGGGGGGGGGGGGGGGGGGGGGGGGGGGGGGGGGGGGGGGGGGGGGGGGGGGGGGGGGGGGGGGGGGGGGGGGGGGGGGGGGGGGGGGGGGGGGGGGGGGGGGGGGGGGGGGGGGGGGGGGGGGGGGGGGGGGGGGGGGGGGGGGGGGGGGGGGGGGGGGGGGGGGGGGGGGGGGGGGGGGGGGGGGGGGGGGGGGGGGGGGGGGGGGGGGGGGGGGGGGGGGGGGGGGGGGGGGGGGGGGGGGGGGGGGGGGGGGGGGGGGGGGGGGGGGGGGGGGGGGGGGGGGGGGGGGGGGGGGGGGGGGGGGGGGGGGGGGGGGGGGGGGGGGTGGGGGGGGGGGGGGGGGGGGGGGGGGGGGGGGGGGGGGGGGGGGGGGGGGGGGGGGGGGGGGGGGGGGGGGGGGGGGGGGGGGGGGGGGGGGGGGGGGGGGGGGGGGGGGGGGGGGGGGGGGGGGGGGGGGGGGGGGGGGGGGGGGGGGGGGGGGGGGGGGGGGGGGGGGGGGGGGGGGGGGGGGGGGGGGGGGTGGGGGGGGGGGGGGGGGGGGGGGGGGGGGGGGGGGGGGGGGGGGGGGGGGGGGGGGGGGGGGGGGGGGGGGGGGGGGGGGGGGGGGGGGGGGGGGGGGGGGGGGGGGGGGGGGGGGGGGGGGGGGGGGGGGGGGGGGGGGGGGGGGGGGGGGGGGGGGGGGGGGGGGGGGGGGGGGGGGGGGGGGGGGGGGGGGGGGGGGGGGGGGGGGGGGGGGGGGGGGGGGGGGGGCGGGGGGGGGGGGGGGGGGGGGGGGGGGGGGGGGGGGGGGGGGGGGGGGGGGGGGGGGGGGGGGGGGGGGGGGGGGGGGGGGGGGGGGGGGGGGGGGGGGGGGGGGGGGTGGGGGGGGGGGGGGGGGGGGGGGGGGGGGGGGGGGGGGGGGGGGGGGGGGGGGGGGGGGGGGGGGGGGGGGGGGGGGGGGGGGGGGGGGGGGGGGGGGGGGGGGGGGGGGGGGGGGGGGGGGGGGGGGGGGGGGGGGGGGGGGGGGGGGGGGGGGGGGGGGGGGGGGGGGGGGGGGGGGGGGGGGGGGGGGGGGGGGGGGGGGGGGGGTGGGGGGGGGGGGGGGGGGGGGGGGGGGGGGGGGGGGGGGGGGGGGGTGGGGGGGGGGGGGGGGGGGGGGGGGGGGGGGGGGGGGGGGGGGGGGGGGGGGGGGGGGGGGGGGGGGGGGGGGGGGGGGGGGGGGGGGGGGGGGGGGGGGGGGGGGGGGGGGGGGGGGGGGGGGGGGGGGGGGGGGGGGGGGGGGGGGGGGGGGGGGGGGGGGGGGGGGGGGGGGGGGGGGGGGGGGGGGGGGGGGGGGGGGGGGGGGGGGGGGGGGGGGGGGGGGGGGGGGGGGGGGGGGGGGGGGGGGGGGGGGGGGGGGGGGGGGGGGGGGGGGGGGGGGGGGGGGGGGGGGGGGGGGGGGGGGGGGGGGGGGGGGGGGGGGGGGGGGGGGGGGGGGGGGGGGGGGGGGGGGGGGGGGGGGGGGGGGGGGGGGGGGGGGGGGGGGGGGGGGGGGGGGGGGGGGGGGGGGGGGGGGGGGGGGGGGGGGGGGGGGGGGGGGGGGGGGGGGGGGGGGGGGGGGGGGGGGGGGGGTGGGGGGGGGGGGGGGGGGGGGGGGGGGGGGGGGGGGGGGGGGGGGGGGGGGGGGGGGGGGGGGGGGGGGGGGGGGGGTGGGGGGGGGGGGGGGGGGGGGGGGGGGGGGGGGGGGGGGGGGGGGGGGGGGGGGGGGGGGGGGGGGGGGGGGGGGGGGGGGGGGGGGGGGGGGGGGGGGGGGGGGGGGGGGGGGGGGGGGGGGGGGGGGGGGGGGGGGGGGGGGGGGGGGGGGGGGGGGGGGGGGGGGGGGGGGGGGGGGGGGGGGGGGGGGGGGGGGGGGGGGGGGGGGGGGGGGGGGGGTGGGGGGGGGGGGGGGGGGGGGGGGGGGGGGGGGGGGGGGGGGGGGGGGGGGGGGGGGGGGGGGGGGGGGGGGGGGGGGGGGGGGGGGGGGGGGGGGGGGGGGGGGGGGGGGGGGGGGGGGGGGGGGGGGGGGGGGGGGGGGGGGGGGGGGGGGGGGGGGGGGGGGGGGGGGGGGGGGGGGGGGGGGGGGGGGGGGGGGGTGGGGGGGGGGGGGGGGGGGGGGGGGGGGGGGGGGGGGGGGGGGGGGGGGGGGGGGGGGGGGGGGGGGGGGGGGGGGGGGGGGGGGGGGGGGGGGGGGGGGGGGGGGGGGGGGGGGGGGGGGGGGGGGGGGGGGGGGGGGGGGGGGGGGGGGGGGGGGGGGGGGGGGGGGGGGGGGGGGGGGGGGGGGGGGGGGGGGGGGGGGGGGGGGGGGGGGGGGGGGGGGGGGGGGGGGGGGGGGGGGGGGGGGGGGGGGGGGGGGGGGGGGGGGGGGGGGGGGGGGGGGGGGGGGGGGGGGGGGGGGGGGGGGGGGGGGGGGGGGGGGGGGGGGGGGGGGGGGGGGGGGGGGGGGGGGGGGGGGGGGGGGGGGGGGGGGGGGGGGGGGGGGGGGGGGGGGGGGGGGGGGGGGGGGGGGGGGGGGGGGGGGGGGGGGGGGGGGGGGGGGGGGGGGGGGGGGGGGGGGGGGGGGGGGGGGGGGGGGGGGGGGGGGGGGGGGGGGGGGGGGGGGGGGGGGGGGGGGGGGGGGGGGGGGGGGGGGGGGGGGGGGGGGGGGGGGGGGGGGGGGGGGGGGGGGGGGGGGGGGGGGGGGGGGGGGGGGGGGGGGGGGGGGGGGGGGGGGGGGGGGGGGGGGGGGGGGGGGGGGGGGGGGGGGGGGGGGGGGGGGGGGGGGGGGGGGGGGGGGGGGGGGGGGGGGGGGGGGGGGGGGGGGGGGGGGGGGGGGGGGGGGGGGGGGGGGGGGGGGGGGGGGGGGGGGGGGGGGGGGGGGGGGGGGGGGGGGGGGGGGGGGGGGGGGGGGGGGGGGGGGGGGGGGGGGGGGGGGGGGGGGGGGGGGGGGGGGGGGGGGGGGGGGGGGGGGGGGGGGGGGGGGGGGGGGGGGGGGGGGGGGGGGGGGGGGGGGGGGGGGGGGGGGGGGGGGGGGGGGGGGGGGGGGGGGGGGGGGGGGGGGGGGGGGGGGGGGGGGGGGGGGGGGGGGGGGGGGGGGGGGGGGGGGGGGGGGGGGGGGGGGGGGGGGGGGGGGGGGGGGGGGGGGGGGGGGGGGGGGGGGGGGGGGGGGGGGGGGGGGGGGGGGGGGGGGGGGGGGGGGGGGGGGGGGGGGGGGGGGGGGGGGGGGGGGGGGGGGGGGGGGGGGGGGGTGGGGGGGGGGGGGGGGGGGGGGGGGGGGGGGGGGGGGGGGGGGGGGGGGGGGGGGGGGGGGGGGGGGGGGGGGGGGGGGGGGGGGGGGGGGGGGGGGGGGGGGGGGGGGGGGGGGGGGGGGGGGGGGGGGGGGGGGGGGGGGGGGGGGGGGGGGGGGGGGGGGGGGGGGGGGGGGGGGGGGGGGGGGGGGGGGGGGGGGGGGGGGGGGGGGGGGGGGGGGGGGGGGGGGGGGGGGGGGGGGGGGGGGGGGGGGGGGGGGGGGGGGGGGGGGGGGGGGGGGGGGGGGGGGGGGGGGGGGGGGGGGGGGGGGGGGGGGGGGGGGGGGGGGGGGGGGGGGGGGGGGGGGGGGGGGGGGGGGGGGGGGGGGGGGGGGGGGGGGGGGGGGGGGGGGGGGGGGGGGGGGGGGGGGGGGGGGGGGGGGGGGGGGGGGGGGGGGGGGGGGGGGGGGGGGGGGGGGGGGGGGGGGGGGGGGGGGGGGGGGGGGGGGGGGGGGGGGGGGGGGGGGGGGTGGGGGGGGGGGGGGGGGGGGGGGGGGGGGGGGGGGGGGGGGGGGGGGGGGGGGGGGGGGGGGGGGGGGGGGGGGGGGGGGGGGGGGGGGGGGGGGGGGGGGGGGGGGGGGGGGGGGGGGGGGGGGGGGGGGGGGGGGGGGGGGGGGGGGGGGGGGGGGGGGGGGGGGGGGGGGGGGGGGGGGGGGGGGGGGGGGGGGGGGGGGGGGGGGGGGGGGGGGGGGGGGGGGGGGGGGGGGGGGGGGGGGGGGGGGGGGGGGGTGGGGGGGGGGGGGGGGGGGGGGGGGGGGGGGGGGGGGGGGGGGGGGGGGGGGGGGGGGGGGGGGGGGGGGGGGGGGGGGGGGGGGGGGGGGGGGGGGGGGGGGGGGGGGGGGGGGGGGGGGGGGGGGGGGGGGGGGGGGGGGGGGGGGGGGGGGGGGGGGGGGGGGGGGGGGGGGGGGGGGGGGGGGGGGGGGGGGGGGGGGGGGGGGGGGGGGGGGGGGGGGGGGGGGGGGGGGGGGGGGGGGGGGGGGGGGGGGGGGGGGGGGGGGGGGGGGGGGGGGGGGGGGGGGGGGGGGGGGGGGGGGGGGGGGGGGGGGGGGGGGGGGGGGGGGGGGGGGGGGGGGGGGGGGGGGGGGGGGGGGGGGGGGGGGGGGGGGGGGGGGGGGGGGGGGGGGGGGGGGGGGGGGGGGGGGGGGGGGGGGGGGGGGGGGGGGGGGGGGGGGGGGGGGGGGGGGGGGGGGGGGGGGGGGGGGGGGGGGGGGGGGGGGGGGGGGGGGGGGGGGGGGGGGGGGGGGGGGGGGGGGGGGGGGGGGGGGGGGGGGGGGGGGGGGGGGGGGGGGGGGGGGGGGGGGGGGGGGGGGGGGGGGGGGGGGGGGGGGGGGGGGGGGGGGGGGGGGGGGGGGGGGGGGGGGGGGGGGGGGGGGGGGGGGGGGGGGGGGGGGGGGGGGGGGGGGGGGGGGGGGGGGGGGGGGGGGGGGGGGGGGGGGGGGGGGGGGGGGGGGGGGGGGGGGGGGGGGGGGGGGGGGGGGGGGGGGGGGGGGGGGGGGGGGGGGGGGGGGGGGGGGGGGGGGGGGGGGGGGGGGGGGGGGGGGGGGGGGGGGGGGGGGGGGGGGGGGGGGGGGGGGGGGGGGGGGGGGGGGGGGGGGGGGGGGGGGGGGGGGGGGGGGGGGGGGGGGGGGGGGGGGGGGGGGGGGGGGGGGGGGGGGGGGGGGGGGGGGGGGGGGGGGGGGGGGGGGGGGGGGGGGGGGGGGGGGGGGGGGGGGGGGGGGGGGGGGGGGGGGGGGGGGGGGGGGGGGGGGGGGGGGGGGGGGGGGGGGGGGGGGGGGGGGGGGGGGGGGGGGGGGGGGGGGGGGGGGGGGGGGGGGGGGGGGGGGGGGGGGGGGGGGGGGGGGGGGGGGGGGGGGGGGGGGGGGGGGGGGGGGGGGGGGGGGGGGGGGGGGGGGGGGGGGGGGGGGGGGGGGGGGGGGGGGGGGGGGGGGGGGGGGGGGGGGGGGGGGGGGGGGGGGGGGGGGGGGGGGGGGGGGGGGGTGGGGGGGGGGGGGGGGGGGGGGGGGGGGGGGGGGGGGGGGGGGGGGGGGGGGGGGGGGGGGGGGGGGGGGGGGGGGGGGGGGGGGGGGGGGGGGGGGGGGGGGGGGGGGGGGGGGGGGGGGGGGGGGGGGGGGGGGGGGGGGGGGGGGGGGGGGGGGGGGGGGGGGGGGGGGGGGGGGGGGGGGGGGGGGGGGGGGGTGGGGGGGGGGGGGGGGGGGGGGGGGGGGGGGGGGGGGGGGGGGGGGGGGGGGGGGGGGGGGGGGGGGGGGGGGGGGGGGGGGGGGGGGGGGGGGGGGGGGGGGGGGGGGGGGGGGGGGGGGGGGGGGGGGGGGGGGGGGGGGGGGGGGGGGGGGGGGGGGGGGGGGGGGGGGGGGGGGGGGGGGGGGGGGGGGGGGGGGGGGGGGGGGGGGGGGGGGGGGGGGGGGGGGGGGGGGGGGGGGGGGGGGGGGGGGGGGGGGGGGGGGGGGGGGGGGGGGGGGGGGGGGGGGGGGGGGGGGGGGGGGGGGGGGGGGGGGGGGGGGGGGGGGGGGGGGGGGGGGGGGGGGGGGGGGGGGGGGGGGGGGGGGGGGGGGGGGGGGGGGGGGGGGGGGGGGGGGGGGGGGGGGGGGGGGGGGGGGGGGGGGGGGGGGGGGGGGGGGGGGGGGGGGGGGGGGGGGGGGGGGGGGGGGGGGGGGGGGGGGGGGGGGGGGGGGGGGGGGGGGGGGGGGGGGGGGGGGGGGGGGGGGGGGGGGGGGGGGGGGGGGGGGGGGGGGGGGGGGGGGGGGGGGGGGGGGGGGGGGGGGGGGGGGGGGGGGGGGTGGGGGGGGGGGGGGGGGGGGGGGGGGGGGGGGGGGGGGGGGGGGGGGGGGGGGGGGGGGGGGGGGGGGGGGGGGGGGGGGGGGGGGGGGGGGGGGGGGGGGGGGGGGGGGGGGGGGGGGGGGGGGGGGGGGGGGGGGGGGGGGGGGGGGGGGGGGGGGGGGGGGGGGGGGGGGGGGGGGGGGGGGGGGGGGGGGGGGGGGGGGGGGGGGGGGGGGGGGGGGGGGGGGGGGGGGGGGGGGGGGGGGGGGGGGGGGGGGGGGGGGGGGGGGGGGGGGGGGGGGGGGGGGGGGGGGGGGGGGGGGGGGGGGGGGGGGGGGGGGGGGGGGGGGGGGGGGGGGGGGGGGGGGGGGGGGGGGGGGGGGGGGGGGGGGGGGGGGGGGGGGGGGGGGGGGGGGGGGGGGGGGGGGGGGGGGGGGGGGGGGGGGGGGGGGGGGGGGGGGGGGGGGGGGGGGGGGGGGGGGGGGGGGGGGGGGGGGGGGGGGGGGGGGGGGGGGGGGGGGGGGGGGGGGGGGGGGGGGGGGGGGGGGGGGGGGGGGGGGGGGGGGGGGGGGGGGGGGGGGGGGGGGGGGGGGGGGGGGGGGGGGGGGGGGGGGGGGGGGGGGGGGGGGGGGGGGGGGGGGGGGGGGGGGGGGGGGGGGGGGGGGGGGGGGGTGGGGGGGGGGGGGGGGGGGGGGGGGGGGGGGGGGGGGGGGGGGGGGGGGGGGGGGGGGGGGGGGGGGGGGGGGGGGGGGGGGGGGGGGGGGGGGGGGGGGGGGGGGGGGGGGGGGGGGGGGGGGGGGGGGGGGGTGGGGGGGGGGGGGGGGGGGGGGGGGGGGGGGGGGGGGGGGGGGGGGGGGGGGGGGGGGGGGGGGGGGGGGGGGGGGGGGGGGGGGGGGGGGGGGGGGGGGGGGGGGGGGGGGGGGGGGGGGGGGGGGGGGGGGGGGGGGGGGGGGGGGGGGGGGGGGGGGGGGGGGGTGGGGGGGGGGGGGGGGGGGGGGGGGGGGGGGGGGGGGGGGGGGGGGGGGGGGGGGGGGGGGGGGGGGGGGGGGGGGGGGGGGGGGGGGGGGGGGGGGGGGGGGGGGGGGGGGGGGGGGGGGGGGGGGGGGGGGGGGGGGGGGGGGGGGGGGGGGGGGGGGGGGGGGGGGGGGGGGGGGGGGGGGGGGGGGGGGGGGGGGGGGGGGGGGGGGGGGGGGGGGGGGGGGGGGGGGGGGGGGGGGGGGGGGGGGGGGGGGGGGGGGGGGGGGGGGGGGGGGGGGGGGGGGGGGGGGGGGGGGGGGGGGGGGGGGGGGGGGGGGGGGGGGGGGGGGGGGGGGGGGGGGGGGGGGGGGGGGGGGGGGGGGGGGGGGGGGGGGGGGGGGGGGGGGGGGGGGGGGGGGGGGGGGGGGGGGGGGGGGGGGGGGGGGGGGGGGGGGGTGGGGGGGGGGGGGGGGGGGGGGGGGGGGGGGGGGGGGGGGGGGGGGGGGGGGGGGGGGGGGGGGGGGGGGGGGGGGGGGGGGGGGGGGGGGGGGGGGGGGGGGGGGGGGGGGGGGGGGGGGGGGGGGGGGGGGGGGGGGGGGGGGGGGGGGGGGGGGGGGGGGGGGGGGGGGGGGGGGGGGGGGGGGGGGGGGGGGGGGGGGGGGGGGGGGGGGGGGGGGGGGGGGGGGGGGGGGGGGGGGGGGGGGGGGGGGGGGGGGGGGGGGGGGGGGGGGGGGGGGGGGGGGGGGGGGGGGGGGGGGGGGGGGGGGGGGGGGGGGGGGGGGGGGGGGGGGGGGGGGGGGGGGGGGGGGGGGGGGGGGGGGGGGGGGGGGGGGGGGGGGGGGGGGGGGGGGGGGGGGGGGGGGGGGGGGGGGGGGGGGGGGGGGGGGGGGGGGGGGGGGGGGGGGGGGGGGGGGGGGGGGGGGGGGGGGGGGGGGGGGGGGGGGGGGGGGGGGGGGGGGGGGGGGGGGGGGGGGGGGGGGGGGGGGGGGGGGGGGGGGGGGGGGGGGGGGGGGGGGGGGGGGGGGGGGGGGGGGGGGGGGGGGGGGGGGGGGGGGGGGGGGGGGGGGGGGGGGGGGGGGGGGGGGGGGGGGGGGGGGGGGGGGGGGGGGGGGGGGGGGGGGGGGGGGGGGGGGGGGGGGGGGGGGGGGGGGGGGGGGGGGGGGGGGGGGGGGGGGGGGGGGGGGGGGGGGGGGGGGGGGGGGGGGGGGGGGGGGGGGGGGGGGGGGGGGGGGGGGGGGGGGGGGGGGGGGGGGGGGGGGGGGGGGGGGGGGGGGGGGGGGGGGGGGGGGGGGGGGGGGGGGGGGGGGGGGGGGGGGGGGGGGGGGGGGGGGGGGGGGGGGGGGGGGGGGGGGGGGGGGGGGGGGGGGGGGGGGGGGGGGGGGGGGGGGGGGGGGGGGGGGGGGGGGGGGGGGGGGGGGGGGGGGGGGGGGGGGGGGGGGGGGGGGGGGGGGGGGGGGGGGGGGGGGGGGGGGGGGGGGGGGGGGGGGGGGGGGGGGGGGGGGGGGGGGGGGGGGGGGGGGGGGGGGGGGGGGGGGGGGGGGGGGGGGGGGGGGGGGGGGGGGGGGGGGGGGGGGGGGGGGGGGGGGGGGGGGGGGGGGGGGGGTGGGGGGGGGGGGGGGGGGGGGGGGGGGGGGGGGGGGGGGGGGGGGGGGGGGGGGGGGGGGGGGGGGGGGGGGGGGGGGGGGGGGGGGGGGGGGGGGGGGGGGGGGGGGGGGGGGGGGGGGGGGGGGGGGGGGGGGGGGGGGGGGGGGGGGGGGGGGGGGGGGGGGGGGGGGGGGGGGGGGGGGGGGGGGGGGGGGGGGGGGGGGGGGGGGGGGGGGGGGGGGGGGGGGGGGGGGGGGGGGGGGGGGGGGGGGGGGGGGGGGGGGGGGGGGGGGGGGGGGGGGGGGGGGGGGGGGGGGGGGGGGGGGGGGGGGGGGGGGGGGGGGGGGGGGGGGGGGGGGGGGGGGGGGGGGGGGGGGGGGGGGGGGGGGGGGGGGGGGGGGGGGGGGGGGGGGGGGGGGGGGGGGGGGGGGGGGGGGGGGGGGGGGGGGGGGGGGGGGGGGGGGGGGGGGGGGGGGGGGGGGGGGGGGGGGGGGGGGGGGGGGGGGGGGGGGGGGGGGGGGGGGGGGGGGGGGGGGGGGGGGGGGGGGGGGGGGGGGGGGGGGGGGGGGGGGGGGGGGGGGGGGGGGGGGGGGGGGGGGGGGGGGGGGGGGGGGGGGGGGGGGGGGGGGGGGGGGGGGGGGGGGGGGGGGGGGGGGGGGGGGGGGGGGGGGGGGGGGGGGGGGGGGGGGGGGGGGGGGGGGGGGGGGGGGGGGGGGGGGGGGGGGGGGGGGGGGGGGGGGGGGGGGGGGGGGGGGGGGGGGGGGGGGGGGGGGGGGGGGGGGGGGGGGGGGGGGGGGGGGGGGGGGGGGGGGGGGGGGGGGGGGGGGGGGGGGGGGGGGGGGGGGGGGGGGGGGGGGGGGGGGGGGGGGGGGGGGGGGGGGGGGGGGGGGGGGGGGGGGGGGGGGGGGGGGGGGGGGGGGGGGGGGGGGGGGGGGGGGGGGGGGGGGGGGGGGGGGGGGGGGGGGGGGGGGGGGGGGGGGGGGGGGGGGGGGGGGGGGGGGGGGGGGGGGGGGGGGGGGGGGGGGGGGGGGGGGGGGGGGGGGGGGGGGGGGGGGGGGGGGGGGGGGGGGGGGGGGGGGGGGGGGGGGGGGGGGGGGGGGGGGGGGGGGGGGGGGGGGGGGGGGGGGGGGGGGGGGGGGGGGGGGGGGGGGGGGGGGGGGGGGGGGGGGGGGGGGGGGGGGGGGGGGGGGGGGGGGGGGGGGGGGGGGGGGGGGGGGGGGGGGGGGGGGGGGGGGGGGGGGGGGGGGGGGGGGGGGGGGGGGGGGGGGGGGGGGGGGGGGGGGGGGGGGGGGGGGGGGGGGGGGGGGGGGGGGGGGGGGGGGGGGGGGGGGGGGGGGGGGGGGGGGGGGGGGGGGGGGGGGGGGGGGGGGGGGGGGGGGGGGGGGGGGGGGGGGGGGGGGGGGGGGGGGGGGGGGGGGGGGGGGGTGGGGGGGGGGGGGGGGGGGGGGGGGGGGGGGGGGGGGGGGGGGGGGGGGGGGGGGGGGGGGGGGGGGGGGGGGGGGGGGGGGGGGGGGGGGGGGGGGGGGGGGGGGGGGGGGGGGGGGGGGGGGGGGGGGGGGGGGGGGGGGGGGGGGGGGGGGGGGGGGGGGGGGGGGGGGGGGGGGGGGGGGGGGGGGGGGGGGGGGGGGGGGGGGGGGGGGGGGGGGGGGGGGGGGGGGGGGGGGGGGGGGGGGGGGGGGGGGGGGGGGGGGGGGGGGGGGGGGGGGGGGGGGGGGGGGGGGGGGGGGGGGGGGGGGGGGGGGGGGGGGGGGGGGGGGGGGGGGGGGGGGGGGGGGGGGGGGGGGGGGGGGGGGGGGGGGGGGGGGGGGGGGGGGGGGGGGGGGGGGGGGGGGGGGGGGGGGGGGGGGGGGGGGGGGGGGGGGGGGGGGGGGGGGGGGGGGGGGGGGGGGGGGGGGGGGGGGGGGGGGGGGGGGGGGGGGGGGGGGGGGGGGGGGGGGTGGGGGGGGGGGGGGGGGGGGGGGGGGGGGGGGGGGGGGGGGGGGGGGGGGGGGGGGGGGGGGGGGGGGGGGGGGGGGGGGGGGGGGGGGGGGGGGGGGGGGGGGGGGGGGGGGGGGGGGGGGGGGGGGGGGGGGGGGGGGGGGGGGGGGGGGGGGGGGGGGGGGGGGGGGGGGGGGGGGGGGGGGGGGGGGGGGGGGGGGGGGGGGGGGGGGGGGGGGGGGGGGGGGGGGGGGGGGGGGGGGGGGGGGGGGGGGGGGGGGGGGGGGGGGGGGGGGGGGGGGGGGGGGGGGGGGGGGGGGGGGGGGGGGGGGGGGGGGGGGGGGGGGGGGGGGGGGGGGGGGGGGGGGGGGGGGGGGGGGGGGGGGGGGGGGGGGGGGGGGGGGGGGGGGGGGGGGGGGGGGGGGGGGGGGGGGGGGGGGGGGGGGGGGGGGGGGGGGGGGGGGGGTGGGGGGGGGGGGGGGGGGGGGGGGGGGGGGGGGGGGGGGGGGGGGGGGGGGGGGGGGGGGGGGGGGGGGGGGGGGGGGGGGGGGGGGGGGGGGGGGGGGGGGGGGGGGGGGGGGGGGGGGGGGGGGGGGGGGGGGGGGGGGGGGGGGGGGGGGGGGGGGGGGGGGGGGGGGGGGGGGGGGGGGGGGGGGGGGGGGGGGGGGGGGGGGGGGGGGGGGGGGGGGGGGGGGGGGGGGGGGGGGGGGGGGGGGGGGGGGGGGGGGGGGGGGGGGGGGGGGGGGGGGGGGGGGGGGGGGGGGGGGGGGGGGGGGGGGGGGGGGGGGGGGGGGGGGGGGGGGGGGGGGGGGGGGGGGGGGGGGGGGGGGGGGGGGGGGGGGGGGGGGGGGGGGGGGGGGGGGGGGGGGGGGGGGGGGGGGGGGGGGGGGGGGGGGGGGGGGGGGGGGGGGGGGGGGGGGGGGGGGGGGGGGGGGGGGGGGGGGGGGGGGGGGGGTGGGGGGGGGGGGGGGGGGGGGGGGGGGGGGGGGGGGGGGGGGGGGGGGGGGGGGGGGGGGGGGGGGGGGGGGGGGGGGGGGGGGGGGGGGGGGGGGGGGGGGGGGGGGGGGGGGGGGGGGGGGGGGGGGGGGGGGGGGGGGGGGGGGGGGGGGGGGGGGGGGGGGGGGGGGGGGGGGGGGGGGGGGGGGGGGGGGGGGGGGGGGGGGGGGGGGGGGGGGGGGGGGGGGGGGGGGGGGGGGGGGGGGGGGGGGGGGGGGGGGGGGGGGGGGGGGGGGGGGGGGGGGGGGGGGGGGGGGGGGGGGGGGGGGGGGGGGGGGGGGGGGGGGGGGGGGGGGGGGGGGGGGGGGGGGGGGGGGGGGGGGGGTGGGGGGGGGGGGGGGGGGGGGGGGGGGGGGGGGGGGGGGGGGGGGGGGGGGGGGGGGGGGGGGGGGGGGGGGGGGGGGGGGGGGGGGGGGGGGGGGGGGGGGGGGGGGGGGGGGGGGGGGGGGGGGGGGGGGGGGGGGGGGGGGGGGGGGGGGGGGGGGGGGGGGGGGGGGGGGGGGGGGGGGGGGGGGGGGGGGGGGGGGGGGGGGGGGGGGGGGGGGGGGGGGGGGGGGGGGGGGGGGGGGGGGGGGGGGGGGGGGGGGGGGGGGGGGGGGGGGGGGGGGGGGGGGGGGGGGGGGGGGGGGGGGGGGGGGGGGGGGGGGGGGGGGGGGGGGGGGGGGGGGGGGGGGGGGGGGGGGGGGGGGGGGGGGGGGGGGGGGGGGGGGGGGGGGGGGGGGGGGGGGGGGGGGGGGGGGGGGGGGGGGGGGGGGGGGGGGGGGGGGGGGGGGGGGGGGGGGGGGGGGGGGGGGGGGGGGGGGGGGGGGGGGGGGGGGGGGGGGGGGGGGGGGGGGGGGGGGGGGGGGGGGGGGGGGGGGGGGGGGGGGGGGGGGGGGGGGGGGGGGGGGGGGGGGGGGGGGGGGGGGGGGGTGGGGGGGGGGGGGGGGGGGGGGGGGGGGGGGGGGGGGGGGGGGGGGGGGGGGGGGGGGGGGGGGGGGGGGGGGGGGGGGGGGGGGGGGGGGGGGGGGGGGGGGGGGGGGGGGGGGGGGGGGGGGGGGGGGGGGGGGGGGGGGGGGGGGGGGGGTGGGGGGGGGGGGGGGGGGGGGGGGGGGGGGGGGGGGGGGGGGGGGGGGGGGGGGGGGGGGGGGGGGGGGGGGGGGGGGGGGGGGGGGGGGGGGGGGGGGGGGGGGGGGGGGGGGGGGGGGGGGGGGGGGGGGGGGGGGGGGGGGGGGGGGGGGGGGGGGGGGGGGGGGGGGGGGGGGGGGGGGGGGGGGGGGGGGGGGGGGGGGGGGGGGGGGGGGGGGGGGGGGGGGGGGGGGGGGGGGGGGGGGGGGGGGGGGGGGGGGGGGGGGGGGGGGGGGGGGGGGGGGGGGGGGGGGGGGGGGGGGGGGGGGGGGGGGGGGGGGGGGGGGGGGGGGGGGGGGGGGGGGGGGGGGGGGGGGGGGGGGGGGGGGGGGGGGGGGGGGGGGGGGGGGGGGGGGGGGGGGGGGGTGGGGGGGGGGGGGGGGGGGGGGGGGGGGGGGGGGGGGGGGGGGGGGGGGGGGGGGGGGGGGGGGGGGGGGGGGGGGGGGGGGGGGGGGGGGGGGGGGGGGGGGGGGGGGGGGGGGGGGGGGGGGGGGGGGGGGGGGGGGGGGGGGGGGGGGGGGGGGGGGGGGGGGGGGGGGGGGGGGGGGGGGGGGGGGGGGGGGGGGGGGGGGGGGGGGGGGGGGGGGGGGGGGGGGGGGGGGGGGGGGGGGGGGGGGGGGGGGGGGGGGGGGGGGGGGGGGGGGGGGGGGGGGGGGGGGGGGGGGGGGGGGGGGTGGGGGGGGGGGGGGGGGGGGGGGGGGGGGGGGGGGGGGGGGGGGGGGGGGGGGGGGGGGGGGGGGGGGGGGGGGGGGGGGGGGGGGGGGGGGGGGGGGGGGGGGGGGGGGGGGGGGGGGGGGGGGGGGGGGGGGGGGGGGGGGGGGGGGGGGGGGGGGGGGGGGGGGGGGGGGGGGGGGGGGGGGGGGGGGGGGGGGGGGGGGGGGGGGGGGGGGGGGGGGGGGGGGGGGGGGGGGGGGGGGGGGGGGGGGGGGGGGGGGGGGGGGGGGGGGGGGGGGGGGGGGGGGGGGGGGGGGGGGGGGGGGGGGGGGGGGGGGGGGGGGGGGGGGGGGGGGGGGGGGGGGGGGGGGGGGGGGGGGGGGGGGGGGGGGGGGGGGGGGGGGGGGGGGGGGGGGGGGGGGGGGGGGGGGGGGGGGGGGGGGGGGGGGGGGGGGGGGGGGGGGGGGGGGGGGGGGGGGGGGGGGGGGGGGGGGGGGGGGGGGGGGGGGGGGGGGGGGGGGGGGGGGGGGGGGGGGGGGGGGGGGGGGGGGGGGGGGGGGGGGGGGGGGGGGGGGGGGGGGGGGGGGGGGGGGGGGGGGGGGGGGGGGGGGGGGGGGGGGGGGGGGGGGGGGGGGGGGGGGGGGGGGGGGGGGGGGGGGGGGGGGGGGGGGGGGGGGGGGGGGGGGGGGGGGGGGGGGGGGGGGGGGGGGGGGGGGGGGGGGGGGGGGGGGGGGGGGGGGGGGGGGGGGGGGGGGGGGGGGGGGGGGGGGGGGGGGGGGGGGGGGGGGGGGGGGGGGGGGGGGGGGGGGGGGGGGGGGGGGGGGGGGGGGGGGGGGGGGGGGGGGGGGGGGGGGGGGGGGGGGGGGGGGGGGGGGGGGGGGGGGGGGGGGGGGGGGGGGGGGGGGGGGGGGGGGGGGGGGGGGGGGGGGGGGGGGGGGGGGGGGGGGGGGGGGGGGGGGGGGGGGGGGGGGGGGGGGGGGGGGGGGGGGGGGGGGGGGGGGGGGGGGGGGGGGGGGGGGGGGGGGGGGGGGGGGGGGGGGGGGGGGGGGGGGGGGGGGGGGGGGGGGGGGGGGGGGGGGGGGGGGGGGGGGGGGGGGGGGGGGGGGGGGGGGGGGGGGGGGGGGGGGGGGGGGGGGGGGGGGGGGGGGGGGGGGGGGGGGGGGGGGGGGGGGGGGGGGGGGGGGGGGGGGGGGGGGGGGGGGGGGGGGGGGGGGGGGGGGGGGGGGGGGGGGGGGGGGGGGGGGGGGGGGGGGGGGGGGGGGGGGGGGGGGGGGGGGGGGGGGGTGGGGGGGGGGGGGGGGGGGGGGGGGGGGGGGGGGGGGGGGGGGGGGGGGGGGGGGGGGGGGGGGGGGGGGGGGGGGGGGGGGGGGGGGGGGGGGGGGGGGGGGGGGGGGGGGGGGGGGGGGGGGGGGGGGGGGGGGGGGGGGGGGGGGGGGGGGGGGGGGGGGGGGGGGGGGGGGGGGGGGGGGGGGGGGGGGGGGGGGGGGGGGGGGGGGGGGGGGGGGGGGGGGGGGGGGGGGGGGGGGGGGGGGGGGGGGGGGGGGGGGGGGGGGGGGGGGGGGGGGGGGGGGGGGGGGGGGGGGGGGGGGGGGGGGGGGGGGGGGGGGGGGGGGGGGGGGGGGGGGGGGGGGGGGGGGGGGGGGGGGGGGGGGGGGGGGGGGGGGGGGGGGGGGGGGGGGGGGGGGGGGGGGGGGGGGGGGGGGGGGGGGGGGGGGGGGGGGGGGGGGGGGGGGGGGGGGGGGGGGGGGGGGGGGGGGGGGGGGGGGGGGGGGGGGGGGGGGGGGGGGGGGGGGGGGGGGGGGGGGGGGGGGGGGGGGGGGGGGGGGGGGGGGGGGGGGGGGGGGGGGGGGGGGGGGGGGGGGGGGGGGGGGGGGGGGGGGGGGGGGGGGGGGGGGGGGGGGGGGGGGGGGGGGGGGGGGGGGGGGGGGGGGGGGGGGGGGGGGGGGGGGGGGGGGGGGGGGGGGGGGGGGGGGGGGGGGGGGGGGGGGGGGGGGGGGGGGGGGGGGGGGGGGGGGGGGGGGGGGGGGGGGGGGGGGGGGGGGGGGGGGGGGGGGGGGGGGGGGGGGGGGGGGGGGGGGGGGGGGGGGGGGGGGGGGGGGTGGGGGGGGGGGGGGGGGGGGGGGGGGGGGGGGGGGGGGGGGGGGGGGGGGGGGGGGGGGGGGGGGGGGGGGGGGGGGGGGGGGGGGGGGGGGGGGGGGGGGGGGGGGGGGGGGGGGGGGGGGGGGGGGGGGGGGGGGGGGGGGGGGGGGGGGGGGGGGGGGGGGGGGGGGGGGGGGGGGGGGGGGGGGGGGGGGGGGGGGGGGGGGGGGGGGGGGGGGGGGGGGGGGGGGGGGGGGGGGGGGGGGGGGGGGGGGGGGGGGGGGGGGGGGGGGGGGGGGGGGGGGGGGGGGGGGGGGGGGGGGGGGGGGGGGGGGGGGGGGGGGGGGGGGGGGGGGGGGGGGGGGGGGGGGGGGGGGGGGGGGGGGGGGGGGGGGGGGGGGGGGGGGGGGGGGGGGGGGGGGGGGGGGGGGGGGGGGGGGGGGGGGGGGGGGGGGGGGGGGGGGGGGGGGGGGGGGGGGGGGGGGGGGGGGGGGGGGGGGGGGGGGGGGGGGGGGGGGGGGGGGGGGGGGGGGGGGGGGGGGGGGGGGGGGGGGGGGGGGGGGGGGGGGGGGGGGGGGGGGGGGGGGGGGGGGGGGGGGGGGGGGGGGGGGGGGGGGGGGGGGGGGGGGGGGGGGGGGGGGGGGGGGGGGGGGGGGGGGGGGGGGGGGGGGGGGGGGGGGGGGGGGGGGGGGGGGGGGGGGGGGGGGGGGGGGGGGGGGGGGGGGGGGGGGGGGGGGGGGGGGGGGTGGGGGGGGGGGGGGGGGGGGGGGGGGGGGGGGGGGGGGGGGGGGGGGGGGGGGGGGGGGGGGGGGGGGGGGGGGGGGGGGGGGGGGGGGGGGGGGGGGGGGGGGGGGGGGGGGGGGGGGGGGGGGGGGGGGGGGGGGGGGGGGGGGGGGGGGGGGGGGGGGGGGGGGGGGGGGGGGGGGGGGGGGGGGGGGGGGGGGGGGGGGGGGGGGGGGGGGGGGGGGGGGGGGGGGGGGGGGGGGGGGGGGGGGGGGGGGGGGGGGGGGGGGGGGGGGGGGGGGGGGGGGGGGGGGGGGGGGGGGGGGGGGGGGGGGGGGGGGGGGGGGGGGGGGGGGGGGGGGGGGGGGGGGGGGGGGGGGGGGGGGGGGGGGGGGGGGGGGGGGGGGGGGGGGGGGGGGGGGGGGGGGGGGGGGGGGGGGGGGGGGGGGGGGGGGGGGGGGGGGGGGGGGGGGGGGGGGGGGGGGGGGGGGGGGGGGGGGGGGGGGGGGGGGGGGGGGGGGGGGGGGGGGGGGGGGGGGGGGGGGGGGGGGGGGGGGGGGGGGGGGGGGGGGGGGGGGGGGGGGGGGGGGGGGGGGGGGGGGGGGGGGGGGGGGGGGGGGGGGGGGGGGGGGGGGGGGGGGGGGGGGGGGGGGGGGGGGGGGGGGGGGGGGGGGGGGGGGGGGGGGGGGGGGGGGGGGGGGGGGGGGGGGGGGGGGGGGGGGGGGGGGGGGGGGGGGGGGGGGGGGGGGGGGGGGGGGGGGGGGGGGGGGGGGGGGGGGGGGGGGGGGGGGGGGGGGGGGGGGGGGGGGGGGGGGGGGGGGGGGGGGGGGGGGGGGGGGGGGGGGGGGGGGGGGGGGGGGGGGGGGGGGGGGGGGGGGGGGGGGGGGGGGGGGGGGGGGGGGGGGGGGGGGGGGGGGGGGGGGGGGGGGGGGGGGGGGGGGGGGGGGGGGGGGGGGGGGGGGGGGGGGGGGGGGGGGGGGGGGGGGGGGGGGGGGGGGGGGGGGGGGGGGGGGGGGGGGGGGGGGGGGGGGGGGGGGGGGGGGGGGGGTGGGGGGGGGGGGGGGGGGGGGGGGGGGGGGGGGGGGGGGGGGGGGGGGGGGGGGGGGGGGGGGGGGGGGGGGGGGGGGGGGGGGGGGGGGGGGGGGGGGGGGGGGGGGGGGGGGGGGGGGGGGGGGGGGGGGGGGGGGGGGGGGGGGGGGGGGGGGGGGGGGGGGTGGGGGGGGGGGGGGGGGGGGGGGGGGGGGGGGGGGGGGGGGGGGGGGGGGGGGGGGGGGGGGGGGGGGGGGGGGGGGGGGGGGGGGGGGGGGGGGGGGGGGGGGGGGGGGGGGGGGGGGGGGGGGGGGGGGGGGGGGGGGGGGGGGGGGGGGGGGGGGGGGGGGGGGGGGGGGGGGGGGGGGGGGGGGGGGGGGGGGGGGGGGGGGGGGGGGGGGGGGGGGGGGGGGGGGGGGGGGGGGGGGGGGGGGGGGGGGGGGGGGGGGGGGGGGGGGGGGGGGGGGGGGGGGGGGGGGGGGGGTGGGGGGGGGGGGGGGGGGGGGGGGGGGGGGGGGGGGGGGGGGGGGGGGGGGGGGGGGGGGGGGGGGGGGGGGGGGGGGGGGGGGGGGGGGGGGGGGGGGGGGGGGGGGGGGGGGGGGGGGGGGGGGGGGGGGGTGGGGGGGGGGGGGGGGGGGGGGGGGGGGGGGGGGGGGGGGGGGGGGGGGGGGGGGGGGGGGGGGGGGGGGGGGGGGGGGGGGGGGGGGGGGGGGGGGGGGGGGGGGGGGGGGGGGGGGGGGGGGGGGGGGGGGGGGGGGGGGGGGGGGGGGGGGGGGGGGGGGGGGGGGGGGGGGGGGGGGGGGGGGGGGGGGGGGGGGGGGGGGGGGGGGGGGGGGGGGGGGGGGGGGGGGGGGGGGGGGGGGGGGGGGGGGGTGGGGGGGGGGGGGGGGGGGGGGGGGGGGGGGGGGGGGGGGGGGGGGGGGGGGGGGGGGGGGGGGGGGGGGGGGGGGGGGGGGGGGGGGGGGGGGGGGGGGGGGGGGGGGGGGGGGGGGGGGGGGGGGGGGGGGGGGGGGGGGGGGGGGGGGGGGGGGGGGGGGGGGGGGGGGGGGGGGGGGGGGGGGGGGGGGGGGGGGGGGGGGGGGGGGGGGGGGGGGGGGGGGGGGGGGGGGGGGGGGTGGGGGGGGGGGGGGGGGGGGGGGGGGGGGGGGGGGGGGGGGGGGGGGGGGGGGGGGGGGGGGGGGGGGGGGGGGGGGGGGGGGGGGGGGGGGGGGGGGGGGGGGGGGGGGGGGGGGGGGGGGGGGGGGGGGGGGGGGGGGGGGGGGGGGGGGGGGGGGGGGGGGGGGGGGGGGGGGGGGGGGGGGGGGGGGGGGGGGGGGGGGGGGGGGGGGGGGGGGGGGGGGGGGGGGGGGGGGGGGGGGGGGGGGGGGGGGGGGGGGGGGGGGGGGGGGGGGGGGGGGGGGGGGGGGGGGGGGGGGGGGGGGGGGGGGGGGGGGGGGGGGGGGGGGGGGGGGGGGGGGGGGGGGGGGGGGGGGGGGGGGGGGGGGGGGGGGGGGTGGGGGGGGGGGGGGGGGGGGGGGGGGGGGGGGGGGGGGGGGGGGGGGGGGGGGGGGGGGGGGGGGGGGGGGGGGGGGGGGGGGGGGGGGGGGGGGGGGGGGGGGGGGGGGGGGGGGGGGGGGGGGGGGGGGGGGGGGGGGGGGGGGGGGGGGGGGGGGGGGGGGGGGGGGGGGGGGGGGGGGGGGGGGGGGGGGGGGGGGGGGGGGGGGGGGGGGGGGGGGGGGGGGGGGGGGGGGGGGGGGGGGGGGGGGGGGGGGGGGGGGGGGGGGGGGGGGGGGGGGGGGGGGGGGGGGGGGGGGGGGGGGGGGGGGGGGGGGGGGGGGGGGGGGGGGGGGGGGGGGGGGGGGGGGGGGGGGGGGGGGGGGGGGGGGGGGGGGGGGGGGGGGGGGGGGGGGGGGGGGGGGGGGGGGGGGGGGGGGGGGGGGGGGGGGGGGGGGGGGGGGGGGGGGGGGGGGGGGGGGGGGGGGGGGGGGGGGGGGGGGGGGGGGGGGGGGGGGGGGGGGGGGGGGGGGGGGGGGGGGGGGGGGGGGGGGGGGGGGGGGGGGGGGGGGGGGGGGGGGGGGGGGGGTGGGGGGGGGGGGGGGGGGGGGGGGGGGGGGGGGGGGGGGGGGGGGGGGGGGGGGGGGGGGGGGGGGGGGGGGGGGGGGGGGGGGGGGGGGGGGGGGGGGGGGGGGGGGGGGGGGGGGGGGGGGGGGGGGGGGGGGGGGGGGGGGGGGGGGGGGGGGGGGGGGGGGGGGGGGGGGGGGGGGGGGGGGGGGGGGGGGGGGGGGGGGGGGGGGGGGGGGGGGGGGGGGGGGGGGGGGGGGGGGGGGGGGGGGGGGGGGGGGGGGGGGGGGGGGGGGGGGGGGGGGGGGGGGGGGGGGGGGGGGGGGGGGGGGGGGGGGGGGGGGGGGGGGGGGGGGGGGGGGGGGGGGGGGGGGGGGGGGGGGGGGGGGGGGGGGGGGTGGGGGGGGGGGGGGGGGGGGGGGGGGGGGGGGGGGGGGGGGGGGGGGGGGGGGGGGGGGGGGGGGGGGGGGGGGGGGGGGGGGGTGGGGGGGGGGGGGGGGGGGGGGGGGGGGGGGGGGGGGGGGGGGGGGGGGGGGGGGGGGGGGGGGGGGGGGGGGGGGGGGGGGGGGGGGGGGGGGGGGGGGGGGGGGGGGGGGGGGGGGGGGGGGGGGGGGGGGGGGGGGGGGGGGGGGGGGGGGGGGGGGGGGGGGGGGGGGGGGGGGGGGGGGGGGGGGGGGGGGGGGGGGGGGGGGGGGGGGGGGGGGGGGGGGGGGGGGGGGGGGGGGGGGGGGGGGGGGGGGGGGGGGGGGGGGGGGGGGGGGGGGGGGGGGGGGGGGGGGGGGGGGGGGGGGGGGGGGGGGGGGGGGGGGGGGGGGGGGGGGGGGGGGGGGGGGGGGGGGGGGGGGGGGGGGGGGGGGGGGGGGGGGGGGGGGGGGGGGGGGGTGGGGGGGGGGGGGGGGGGGGGGGGGGGGGGGGGGGGGGGGGGGGGGGGGGGGGGGGGGGGGGGGGGGGGGGGGGGGGGGGGGGGGGGGGGGGGGGGGGGGGGGGGGGGGGGGGGGGGGGGGGGGGGGGGGGGGGGGGGGGGGGGGGGGGGGGGGGGGGGGGGGGGGGGGGGGGGGGGGGGGGGGGGGGGGGGGGGGGGGGGGGGGGGGGGGGGGGGGGGGGGGGGGGGGGGGGGGGGGGGGGGGGGGGGGGGGGGGGGGGGGGGGGGGGGGGGGGGGGGGGGGGGGGGGGGGGGGGGGGGGGGGGGGGGGGGGGGGGGGGGGGGGGGGGGGGGGGGGGGGGGGGGGGGGGGGTGGGGGGGGGGGGGGGGGGGGGGGGGGGGGGGGGGGGGGGGGGGGGGGGGGGGGGGGGGGGGGGGGGGGGGGGGGGGGGGGGGGGGGGGGGGGGGGGGGGGGGGGGGGGGGGGGGGGGGGGGGGGGGGGGGGGGGGGGGGGGGGGGGGGGGGGGGGGGGGGGGGGGGGGGGGGGGGGGGGGGGGGGGGGGGGGGGGGGGGGGGGGGGGGGGGGGGGGGGGGGGGGGGGGGGGGGGGGGGGGGGGGGGGGGGGGGGGGGGGGGGGGGGGGGGGGGGGGGGGGGGGGGGGGGGGGGGGGGGGGGGGGGGGGGGGGGGGGGGGGGGGGGGGGGGGGGGGGGGGGGGGGGGGGGGGGGGGGGGGGGGGGGGGGGGGGGGGGGGGGGGGGGGGGGGGGGGGGGGGGGGGGGGGGGGGGGGGGGGGGGGGGGGGGGGGGGGGGGGGGGGGGGGGGGGGGGGGGGGGGGGGGGGGGGGGGGGGGGGGGGGGGGGGGGGGGGGGGGGGGGGGGGGGGGGGGGGGGGGGGGGGGGGGGGGGGGGGGGGGGGGGGGGGGGGGGGGGGGGGGGGGGGGGGGGGGGGGGGGGGGGGGGGGGGGGGGGGGGGGGGGGGGGGGGGGGGGGGGGGGGGGGGGGGGGGGGGGGGGGGGGGGGGGGGGGGGGGGGGGGGGGGGGGGGGGGGGGGGGGGGGGGGGGGGGGGGGGGGGGGGGGGGGGGGGGGGGGGGGGGGGGGGGGGGGGGGGGGGGGGGGGGGGGGGGGGGGGGGGGGGGGGGGGGGGGGGGGGGGGGGGGGGGGGGGGGGGGGGGGGGGGGGGGGGGGGGGGGGGGGGGGGGGGGGGGGGGGGGGGGGGGGGGGGGGGGGGGGGGGGGGGGGGGGGGGGGGGGGGGGGGGGGGGGGGGGGGGGGGGGGGGGGGGGGGGGGGGGGGGGGGGGGGGGGGGGGGGGGGGGGGGGGGGGGGGGGGGGGGGGGGGGGGGGGGGGGGGGGGGGGGGGGGGGGGGGGGGGGGGGGGGGGGGGGGGGGGGGGGGGGGGGGGGGGGGGGGGGGGGGGGGGGGGGGGGGGGGGGGGGGGGGGGGGGGGGGGGGGGGGTGGGGGGGGGGGGGGGGGGGGGGGGGGGGGGGGGGGGGGGGGGGGGGGGGGGGGGGGGGGGGGGGGGGGGGGGGGGGGGGGGGTGGGGGGGGGGGGGGGGGGGGGGGGGGGGGGGGGGGGGGGGGGGGGGGGGGGGGGGGGGGGGGGGGGGGGGGGGGGGGGGGGGGGGGGGGGGGGGGGGGGGGGGGGGGGGGGGGGGGGGGGGGGGGGGGGGGGGGGGGGGGGGGGGGGGGGGGGGGGGGGGGGGGGGGGGGGGGGGGGGGGGGGGGGGGGGGGGGGGGGGGGGGGGGGGGGGGGGGGGGGGGGGGGGGGGGGGGGGGGGGGGGGGGGGGGGGGGGGGGGGGGGGGGGGGGGGGGGGGGGGGGGGGGGGGGGGGGGGGGGGGGGGGGGGGGGGGGGGGGGGGGGGGGGGGGGGGGGGGGGGGGGGGGGGGGGGGGGGGGGGGGGGGGGGGGGGGGGGGGGGGGGGGGGGGGGGGGGGGGGGGGGGGGGGGGGGGGGGGGGGGGGGGGGGGGGGGGGGGGGGGGGGGGGGGGGGGGGGGGGGGGGGGGGGGGGGGGGGGGGGGGGGGGGGGGGGGGGGGGGGGGGGGGGGGGGGGGGGGGGGGGGGGGGGGGGGGGGGGGGGGGGGGGGGGGGGGGGGGGGGGGGGGGGGGGGGGGGGGGGGGGGGGGGGGGGGGGGGGGGGGGGGGGGGGGGGGGGGGGGGGGGGGGGGGGGGGGGGGGGGGGGGGGGGGGGGGGGGGGGGGGGGGGGGGGGGGGGGGGGGGGGGGGGGGGGGGGGGGGGGGGGGGGGGGGGGGGGGGGGGGGGGGGGGGGGGGGGGGGGGGGGGGGGGGGGGGGGGGGGGGGGGGGGGGGGGGGGGGGGGGGGGGGGGGGGGGGGGGGGGGGGGGGGGGGGGGGGGGGGGGGGGGGGGGGGGGGGGGGGGGGGGGGGGGGGGGGGGGGGGGGGGGGGGGGGGGGGGGGGGGGGGGGGGGGGGGGGGGGGGGGGGGGGGGGGGGGGGGGGGGGGGGGGGGGGGGGGGGGGGGAGGGGGGGGGGGGGGGGGGGGGGGGGGGGGGGGGGGGGGGGGGGGGGGGGGGGGGGGGGGGGGGTGGGGGGGGGGGGGGGGGGGGGGGGGGGGGGGGGGGGGGGGGGGGGGGGGGGGGGGGGGGGGGGGGGGGGGGGGGGGGGGGGGGGGGGGGGGGGGGGGGGGGGGGGGGGGGGGGGGGGGGGGGGGGGGGGGGGGGGGGGGGGGGGGGGGGGGGGGGGGGGGGGGGGGGGGGGGGGGGGGGGGGGGGGGGGGGGGGGGGGGGGGGGGGGGGGGGGGGGGTGGGGGGGGGGGGGGGGGGGGGGGGGGGGGGGGGGGGGGGGGGGGGGGGGGGGGGGGGGGGGGGGGGGGGGGGGGGGGGGGGGGGGGGGGGGGGTGGGGGGGGGGGGGGGGGGGGGGGGGGGGGGGGGGGGGGGGGGGGGGGGGGGGGGGGGGGGGGGGGGGGGGGGGGGGGGGGGGGGGGGGGGGGGGGGGGGGGGGGGGGGGGGGGGGGGGGGGGGGGGGGGGGGGGGGGGGGGGGGGGGGGGGGGGGGGGGGGGGGGGGGGGGGGGGGGGGGGGGGGGGGGGGGGGGGGGGGGGGGGGGGGGGGGGGGGGGGGGGGGGGGGGGGGGGGGGGGGGGGGGGGGGGGGGGGGGGGGGGGGGGGGGGGGGGGGGGGGGGGGGGGGGGGGGGGGGGGGGGGGGGGGGGGGGGGGGGGGGGGGGGGGGGGGGGGGGGGGGGGGGGGGGGGGGGGGGGGGGGGGGGGGGGGGGGGGGGGGGGGGGGGGGGGGGGGGGGGGGGGGGGGGGGGGGGGGGGGGGGGGGGGGGGGGGGGGGGGGGGGGGGGGGGGGGGGGGGGGGGGGGGGGGGGGGGGGGGGGGGGGGGGGGGGGGGGGGGGGGGGGGGGGGGGGGGGGGGGGGGGGGGGGGGGGGGGGGGGGGGGGGGGGGGGGGGGGGGGGGGGGGGGGGGGGGGGGGGGGGGGGGGGGGGGGGGGGGGGGGGGGGGGGGGGGGGGGGGGGGGGGGGGGGGGGGGGGGGGGGGGGGGGGGGGGGGGGGGGGGGGGGGGGGGGGGGGGGGGGGGGGGGGGGGGGGGGGGGGGGGGGGGGGGGGGGGGGGGGGGGGGGGGGGGGGGGGGGGGTGGGGGGGGGGGGGGGGGGGGGGGGGGGGGGGGGGGGGGGGGGGGGGGGGGGGGGGGGGGGGGGGGGGGGGGGGGGGGGGGGGGGGGGGGGGGGGGGGGGGGGGGGGGGGGGGGGGGGGGGGGGGGGGGGGGGGGGGGGGGGGGGGGGGGGGGGGGGGGGGGGGGGGGGGGGGGGGGGGGGGGGGGGGGGGGGGGGGGGGGGGGGGGGGGGGGGGGGGGGGGGGGGGGGGGGGGGGGGGGGGGGGGGGGGGGGGGGGGGGGGGGGGGGGGGGGGGGGGGGGGGGGGGGGGGGGGGGGGGGGGGGGGGGGGGGGGGGGGGGGGGGGGGGGGGGGGGGGGGGGGGGGGGGGGGGGGGGGGGGGGGGGGGGGGGGGGGGGGGGGGGGGGGGGGGGGGGGGGGGGGGGGGGGGGGGGGGGGGGGGGGGGGGGGGGGGGGGGGGGGGGGGGGGGGGGGGGGGGGGGGGGGGGGGGGGGGGGGGGGGGGGGGGGGGGGGGGGGGGGGGGGGGGGGGGGGGGGGGGGGGGGGGGGGGGGGGGGGGGGGGGGGGGGGGGGGGGGGGGGGGGGGGGGGGTGGGGGGGGGGGGGGGGGGGGGGGGGGGGGGGGGGGGGGGGGGGGGGGGGGGGGGGGGGGGGGGGGGGGGGGGGGGGGGGGGGGGGGGGGGGGGGGGGGGGGGGGGGGGGGGGGGGGGGGGGGGGGGGGGGGGGGGGGGGGGGGGGGGGGGGGGGGGGGGGGGGGGGGGGGGGGGGGGGGGGGGGGGGGGGGGGGGGGGGGGGGGGGGGGGGGGGGGGGGGGGGGGGGGGGGGGGGGGGGGGGGGGGGGGGGGGGGGGGGGGGGGGGGGGGGGGGGGGGGGGGGGGGGGGGGGGGGGGGGGGGGGGGGGGGGGGGGGGGGGGGGGGGGGGGGGGGGGGGGGGGGGGGGGGGGGGGGGGGGGGGGGGGGGTGGGGGGGGGGGGGGGGGGGGGGGGGGGGGGGGGGGGGGGGGGGGGGGGGGGGGGGGGGGGGGGGGGGGGGGGGGGGGGGGGGGGGGGGGGGGGGGGGGGGGGGGGGGGGGGGGGGGGGGGGGGGGGGGGGGGGGGGGGGGGGGGGGGGGGGGGGGGGGGGGGGGGGGGGGGGGGTGGGGGGGGGGGGGGGGGGGGGGGGGGGGGGGGGGGGGGGGGGGGGGGGGGGGGGGGGGGGGGGGGGGGGGGGGGGGGGGGGGGGGGGGGGGGGGGGGGGGGGGGGGGGGGGGGGGGGGGGGGGGGGGGGGGGGGGGGGGGGGGGGGGGGGGGGGGGGGGGGGGGGGGGGGGGGGGGGGGGGGGGGGGGGGGGGGGGGGGGGGGGGGGGGGGGGGGGGGGGGGGGGGGGGGGGGGGGGGGGGGGGGGGGGGGGGGGGGGGGGGGGGGGGGGGGGGGGGGGGGGGGGGGGGGGGGGGGGGGGGGGGGGGGGGGGGGGGTGGGGGGGGGGGGGGGGGGGGGGGGGGGGGGGGGGGGGGGGGGGGGGGGGGGGGGGGGGGGGGGGGGGGGGGGGGGGGGGGGGGGGGGGGGGGGGGGGGGGGGGGGGGGGGGGGGGGGGGGGGGGGGGGGGGGGGGGGGGGGGGGGGGGGGGGGGGGGGGGGGGGGGGGGGGGGGGGGGGGGGGGGGGGGGGGGGGGGGGGGGGGGGGGGGGGGGGGGGGGGGGGGGGGGGGGGGGGGGGGGGGGGGGGGGGGGGGGGGGGGGGGGGGGGTGGGGGGGGGGGGGGGGGGGGGGGGGGGGGGGGGGGGGGGGGGGGGGGGGGGGGGGGGGGGGGGGGGGGGGGGGGGGGGGGGGGGGGGGGGGGGGGGGGGGGGGGGGGGGGGGGGGGGGGGGGGGGGGGGGGGGGGGGGGGGGGGGGGGGGGGGGGGGGGGGGGGGGGGGGGGGGGGGGGGGGGGGGGGGGGGGGGGGGGGGGGGGGGGGGGGGGGGGGGGGGGGGGGGGGGGGGGGGGGGGGGGGGGGGGGGGGGGGGGGGGGGGGGGGGGGGGGGGGGGGGGGGGGGGGGGGGGGGGGGGGGGGGGGGGGGGGGGGGGGGGGGGGGGGGGGGGGGGGGGGGGGGGGGGGGGGGGGGGGGGGGGGGGGGGGGGGGGGGGGGGGGGGGGGGGGGGGGGGGGGGGGGGGGGGGGGGGGGGGGGGGGGGGGGGGGGGGGGGGGGGGGGGGGGGGGGGGGGGGGGGGGGGGGGGGGGGGGGGGGGGGGGGGGGGGGGGGGGGGGGGGGGGGGGGGGGGGGGGGGGGGGGGGGGGGGGGGGGGGGGGGGGGGGGGGGGGGGGGGGGGGGGGGGGGGGGGGGGGGGGGGGGGGGGGGGGGGGGGGGGGGGGGGGGGGGGGGGGGGGGGGGGGGGGGGGGGGGGGGGGGGGGGGGGGGGGGGGGGGGGGGGGGGGGGGGGGGGGGGGGGGGGGGGGGGGGGGGGGGGGGGGGGGGGGGGGGGGGGGGGGGGGGGGGGGGGGGGGGGGGGGGGGGGGGGGGGGGGGGGGGGGGGGGGGGGGGGGGGGGGGGGGGGGGGGGGGGGGGGGGGGGGGGGGGGGGGGGGGGGGGGGGGGGGGGGGGTGGGGGGGGGGGGGGGGGGGGGGGGGGGGGGGGGGGGTGGGGGGGGGGGGGGGGGGGGGGGGGGGGGGGGGGGGGGGGGGGGGGGGGGGGGGGGGGGGGGGGGGGGGGGGGGGGGGGGGGGGGGGGGGGGGGGGGGGGGGGGGGGGGGGGGGGGGGGGGGGGGGGGGGGGGGGGGGGGGGGGGGGGGGGGGGGGGGGGGGGGGGGGGGGGGGGGGGGGGGGGGGGGGGGGGGGGGGGGGGGGGGGGGGGGGGGGGGGGGGGGGGGGGGGGGGGGGGGGGGGGGGGGGGGGGGGGGGGGGGGGGGGGGGGGGGGGGGGGGGGGGGGGGGGGGGGGGGGGGGGGGGGGGGGGGGGGGGGGGGGGGGGGGGGGGGGGGGGGGGGGGGGGGGGGGGGGGGGGGGGGGGGGGGGGGGGGGGGGGGGGGGGGGGGGGGGGGGGGGGGGGGGGGGGGGGGGGGGGGGGGGGGGGGGGGGGGGGGGGGGGGGGGGGGGGGGGGGGGGGGGGGGGGGGGGGGGGGGGGGGGGGGGGGGGGGGGGGGGGGGGGGGGGGGGGGGGGGGGGGGGGGGGGGGGGGGGGGGGGGGGGGGGGGGGGGGGGGGGGGGGGGGGGGGGGGGGGGGGGGGGGGGGGGGGGGGGGGGGTGGGGGGGGGGGGGGGGGGGGGGGGGGGGGGGGGGGGGGGGGGGGGGGGGGGGGGGGGGGGGGGGGGGGGGGGGGGGGGGGGGGGGGGGGGGGGGGGGGGGGGGGGGGGGGGGGGGGGGGGGGGGGGGGGGGGGGGGGGGGGGGGGGGGGGGGGGGGGGGGGGGGGGGGGGGGGGGGGGGGGGGGGGGGGGGGGGGGGGGGGGGGGGGGGGGGGGGGGGGGGGGGGGGGGGGGGGGGGGGGGGGGGGGGGGGGGGGGGGGGGGGGGGGGGGGGGGGGGGGGGGGGGGGGGGGGGGGGGGGGGGGGGGGGGGGGGGGGGGGGGGGGGGGGGGGGGGGGGGGGGGGGGGGGGGGGGGGGGGGGGGGGGGGGGGGGGGGGGGGGGGGGGGGGGGGGGGGGGGGGGGGGGGGGGGGGGGGGGGGGGGGGGGGGGGGGGGGGGGGGGGGGGGGGGGGGGGGGGGGGGGGGGGGGGGGGGGGGGGGGGGGGGGGGGGGGGGGGGGGGGGGGGGGGGGGGGGGGGGGGGGGGGGGGGGGGGGGGGGGGGGGGGGGGGGGGGGGGGGGGGGGGGGGGGGGGGGGGGGGGGGGGGGGGGGGGGGGGGGGGGGGTGGGGGGGGGGGGGGGGGGGGGGGGGGGGGGGGGGGGGGGGGGGGGGGGGGGGGGGGGGGGGGGGGGGGGGGGGGGGGGGGGGGGGGGGGGGGGGGGGGGGGGGGGGGGGGGGGGGGGGGGGGGGGGGGGGGGGGGGGGGGGGGGGGGGGGGGGGGGGGGGGGGGGGGGGGGGGGGGGGGGGGGGGGGGGGGGGGGGGGGGGGGGGGGGGGGGGGGGGGGGGGGGGGGGGGGGGGGGGGGGGGGGGGGGGGGGGGGGGGGGGGGGGGGGGGGGGGGGGGGGGGGGGGGGGGGGGGGGGGGGGGGGGGGGGGGGGGGGGGGGGGGGGGGGGGGGGGGGGGGGGGGGGGGGGGGGGGGGGGGGGGGGGGGGGGGGGGGGGGGGGGGGGGGGGGGGGGGGGGGGGGGGGGGGGGGGGGGGGGGGGGGGGGGGGGGGGGGGGGGGGGGGGGGGGGGGGGGGGGGGGGGGGGGGGGGGGGGGGGGGGGGGGGGGGGGGGGGGGGGGGGGGGGGGGGGGGGGGGGGGGGGGGGGGGGGGGGGGGGGGGGGGGGGGGGGGGGGGGGGGGGGGGGGGGGGGGGGGGGGGGGGGGGGGGGGGGGGGGGGGGGGGGGGGGGGGGGGGGGGGGGGGGGGGGGGGGGGGGGGGGGGGGGGGGGGGGGGGGGGGGGGGGGGGGGGGGGGGGGGGGGGGGGGGGGGGGGGGGGGGGGGGGGGGGGGGGGGGGGGGGGGGGGGGGGGGGGGGGGGGGGGGGGGGGGGGGGGGGGGGGGGGGGGGGGGGGGGGGGGGGGGGGGGGGGGGGGGGGGGGGGGGGGGGGGGGGGGGGGGGGGGGGGGGGGGGGGGGGGGGGGGGGGGGGGGGGGGGGGGGGGGGGGGGGGGGGGGGGGGGGGGGGGGGGGGGGGGGGGGGGGGGGGGGGGGGGGGGGGGGGGGGGGGGGGGGGGGGGGGTGGGGGGGGGGGGGGGGGGGGGGGGGGGGGGGGGGGGGGGGGGGGGGGGGGGGGGGGGGGGGGGGGGGGGGGGGGGGGGGGGGGGGGGGGGGGGGGGGGGGGGGGGGGGGGGGGGGGGGGGGGGGGGGGGGGGGGGGGGGGGGGGGGGGGGGGGGGGGGGGGGGGGGGGGGGGGGGGGGGGGGGGGGGGGGGGGGGGGGGGGTGGGGGGGGGGGGGGGGGGGGGGGGGGGGGGGGGGGGGGGGGGGGGGGGGGGGGGGGGGGGGGGGGGGGGGGGGGGGGGGGGGGGGGGGGGGGGGGGGGGGGGGGGGGGGGGGGGGGGGGGGGGGGGGGGGGGGGGGGGGGGGGGGGGGGGGGGGGGGGGGGGGGGGGGGGGGGGGGGGGGGGGGGGGGGGGGGGGGGGGGGGGGGGGGGGGGGGGGGGGGGGGGGGGGGGGGGGGGGGGGGGGGGGGGGGGGGGGGGGGGGGGGGGGGGGGGGGGGGGGGGGGGGGGGGGGGGGGGGGGGGGGGGGGGGGGGGGGGGGGGGGGGGGGGGGGGGGGGGGGGGGGGGGGGGGGGGGGGGGGGGGGGGGGGGGGGGGGGGGGGGGGGGGGGGGGGGGGGGGGGGGGGGGGGGGGGGGGGGGGGGGGGGGGGGGGGGGGGGGGGGGGGGGGGGGGGGGGGGGGGGGGGGGGGGGGGGGGGGGGGGGGGGGGGGGGGGGGGGGGGGGGGGGGGGGGGGGGGGGGGGGGGGGGGGGGGGGGGGGGGGGGGGGGGGGGGGGGGGGGGGGGGGGGGGGGGGGGGGGGGGGGGGGGGGGGGGGGGGGGGGGGGGGGGGGGGGGGGGGGGGGGGGGGGGGGGGGGGGGGGGGGGGGGGGGGGGGGGGGGGGGGGGGGGGGGGGGGGGGGGGGGGGGGGGGGGGGGGGGGGGGGGGGGGGGGGGGGGGGGGGGGGGGGGGGGGGGGGGGGGGGGGGGGGGGGGGGGGGGGGGGGGGGGGGGGGGGGGGGGGGGGGGGGGGGGGGGGGGGGGGGGGGGGGGGGGGGGGGGGGGGGGGGGGGGGGGGGGGGGGGGGGGGGGGGGGGGGGGGGGGGGGGGGGGGGGGGGGGGGGGGGGGGGGGGGGGGGGGGGGGGGGGGGGGGGGGGGGGGGGGGGGGGGGGGGGGGGGGGGGGGGGGGGGGGGGGGGGGGGGGGGGGGGGGGGGGGGGGGGGGGGGGGGGGGGGGGGGGGGGGGGGGGGGGGGGGGGGGGGGGGGGGGGGGGGGGGGGGGGGGGGGGGGGGGGGGGGGGGGGGGGGGGGGGGGGGGGGGGGGGGGGGGGGGGGGGGGGGGGGGGGGGGGGGGGGGGGGGGGGGGGGGGGGGGGGGGGGGGGGGGGGGGGGGGGGGGGGGGGGGGGGGGGGGGGGGGGGGGGGGGGGGGGGGGGGGGGGGGGGGGGGGGGGGGGGGGGGGGGGGGGGGGGGGGGGGGGGGGGGGGGGGGGGGGGGGGGGGGGGGGGGGGGGGGGGGGGGGGGGGGGGGGGGGGGGGGGGGGGGGGGGGGGGGGGGGGGGGGGGGGGGGGGGGGGGGGGGGGGGGGGGGGGGGGGGGGGGGGGGGGGGGGGGGGGGGGGGGGGGGGGGGGGGGGGGGGGGGGGGGGGGGGGGGGGGGGGGGGGGGGGGGGGGGGGGGGGGGGGGGGGGGGGGGGGGGGGGGGGGGGGGGGGGGGGGGGGGGGGGGGGGGGGGGGGGGGGGGGGGGGGGGGGGGGGGGGGGGGGGGGGGGGGGGGGGGGGGGGGGGGGGGGGGGGGGGGGGGGGGGGGGGGGGGGGGGGGGGGGGGGGGGGGGGGGGGGGGGGGGGGGGGGGGGGGGGGGGGGGGGGGGGGGGGGGGGGGGGGGGGGGGGGGGGGGGGGGGGGGGGGGGGGGGGGGGGGGGGGGGGGGGGGGGGGGGGGGGGGGGGGGGGGGGGGGGGGGGGGGGGGGGGGGGGGGGGGGGGGGGGGGGGGGGGGGGGGGGGGGGGGGGGGGGGGGGGGGGGGGGGGGGGGGGGGTGGGGGGGGGGGGGGGGGGGGGGGGGGGGGGGGGGGGGGGGGGGGGGGGGGGGGGGGGGGGGGGGGGGGGGGGGGGGGGGGGGGGGGGGGGGGGGGGGGGGGGGGGGGGGGGGGGGGGGGGGGGGGGGGGGGGGGGGGGGGGGGGGGGGGGGGGGGGGGGGGGGGGGGGGGGGGGGGGGGGGGGGGGGGGGGGGGGGGGGGGGGGGGGGGGGGGGGGGGGGGGGGGGGGGGGGGGGGGGGGGGGGGGGGGGGGGGGGGGGGGGGGGGGGGGGGGGGGGGGGGGGGGGGGGGGGGGGGGGGGGGGGGGGGGGGGGGGGGGGGGGGGGGGGGGGGGGGGGGGGGGGGGGGGGGGGGGGGGGGGGGGGGGGGGGGGGGGGGGGGGGGGGGGGGGGGGGGGGGGGGGGGGGGGGGGGGGGGGGGGGGGGGGGGGGGGGGGGGGGGGGGGGGGGGGGGGGGGGGGGGGGGGGGGGGGGGGGGGGGGGGGGGGGGGGGGGGGGGGGGGGGGGGGGGGGGGGGGGGGGGGGGGGGGGGGGGGGGGGGGGGGGGGGGTGGGGGGGGGGGGGGGGGGGGGGGGGGGGGGGGGGGGGGGGGGGGGGGGGGGGGGGGGGGGGGGGGGGGGGGGGGGGGGGGGGGGGGGGGGGGGGGGGGGGGGGGGGGGGGGGGGGGGGGGGGGGGGGGGGGGGGGGGGGGGGGGGGGGGGGGGGGGGGGGGGGGGGGGGGGGGGGGGGGGGGGGGGGGGGGGGGGGGGGGGGGGGGGGGGGGGGGGGGGGGGGGGGGGGGGGGGGGGGGGGGGGGGGGGGGGGGGGGGGGGGGGGGGGGGGGGGGGGGGGGGGGGGGGGGGGGGGGGGGGGGGGGGGGGGGGGGGGGGGGGGGGGGGGGGGGGGGGGGGGGGGGGGGGGGGGGGGGGGGGGGGGGGGGGGGGGGGGGGGGGGGGGGGGGGGGGGGGGGGGGGGGGGGGGGGGGGGGGGGGGGGGGGGGGGGGGGGGGGGGGGGGGGGGGGGGGGGGGGGGGGGGGGGGGGGGGGGGGGGGGGGGGGGGGGGGGGGGGGGGGGGGGGGGGGGGGGGGGGGGGGGGGGGGGGGGGGGGGGGGGGGGGGGGGGGGGGGGGGGGGGGGGGGGGGGGGGGGGGGGGGGGGGGGGGGGGGGGGGGGGGGGGGGGGGGGGGGGGGGGGGGGGGGGGGGGGGGGGGGGGGGGGGGGGGGGGGGGGGGGGGGGGGGGGGGGGGGGGGGGGGGGGGGGGGGGGGGGGGGGGGGGGGGGGGGGGGGGGGGGGGGGGGGGGGGGGGGGGGGGGGGGGGGGGGGGGGGGGGGGGGGGGGGGGGGGGGGGGGGGGGGGGGGGGGGGGGGGGGGGGGGGGGGGGGGGGGGGGGGGGGGGGGGGGGGGGGGGGGGGGGGGGGGGGGGGGGGGGGGGGGGGGGGGGGGGGGGGGGGGGGGGGGGGGGGGGGGGGGGGGGGGGGGGGGGGGGGGGGGGGGGGGGGGGGGGGGGGGGGGGGGGGGGGGGGGGGGGGGGGGGGGGGGGGGGGGGGGGGGGGGGGGGGGGGGGGGGGGGGGGGGGGGGGGGGGGGGGGGGGGGGGGGGGGGGGGGGGGGGGGGGGGGGGGTGGGGGGGGGGGGGGGGGGGGGGGGGGGGGGGGGGGGGGGGGGGGGGGGGGGGGGGGGGGGGGGGGGGGGGGGGGGGGGGGGGGGGGGGGGGGGGGGGGGGGGGGGGGGGGGGGGGGGGGGGGGGGGGGGGGGGGGGGGGGGGGGGGGGGGGGGGGGGGGGGGGGGGGGGGGGGGGGGGGGGGGGGGGGGGGGGGGGGGGGGGGGGGGGGGGGGGGGGGGGGGGGGGGGGGGGGGGGGGGGGGGGGGGGGGGGGGGGGGGGGGGGGGGGGGGGGGGGGGGGGGGGGGGGGGGGGGGGGGGGGGGGGGGGGGGGGGGGGGGGGGGGGGGGGGGGGGGGGGGGGGGGGGGGGGGGGGGGGGGGGGGGGGGGGGGGGGGGGGGGGGGGGGGGGGGGGGGGGGGGGGGGGGGGGGGGGGGGGGGGGGGGGGGGGGGGGGGGGGGGGGGGGGGGGGGGGGGGGGGGGGGGGGGGGGGGGGGGGGGGGGGGGGGGGGGGGGGGGGGGGGGGGGGGGGGGGGGGGGGGGGGGGGGGGGGGGGGGGGGGGGGGGGGGGGGGGGGGGGGGGGGGGGGGGGGGGGGGGGGGGGGGGGGGGGGGGGGGGGGGGGGGGGGGGGGGGGGGGGGGGGGGGGGGGGGGGGGGGGGGGGGGGGGGGGGGGGGGGGGGGGGGGGGGGGGGGGGGGGGGGGGGGGGGGGGGGGGGGGGGGGGGGGGGGGGGGGGGGGGGGGGGGGGGGGGGGGGGGGGGGGGGGGGGGGGGGGGGGGGGGGGGGGGGGGGGGGGGGGGGGGGGGGGGGGGGGGGGGGGGGGGGGGGGGGGGGGGGGGGGGGGGGGGGGGGGGGGGGGGGGGGGGGGGGGGGGGGTGGGGGGGGGGGGGGGGGGGGGGGGGGGGGGGGGGGGGGGGGGGGGGGGGGGGGGGGGGGGGGGGGGGGGGGGGGGGGGGGGGGGGGGGGGGGGGGGGGGGGGGGGGGGGGGGGGGGGGGGGGGGGGGGGGGGGGGGGGGGGGGGGGGGGGGGGGGGGGGGGGGGGGGGGGGGGGGGGGGGGGGGGGGGGGGGGGGGGGGGGGGGGGGGGGGGGGGGGGGGGGGGGGGGGGGGGGGGGGGGGGGGGGGGGGGGGGGGGGGGGGGGGGGGGGGGGGGGGGGGGGGGGGGGGGGGGGGGGGGGGGGGGGGGGGGGGGGGGGGGGGGGGGGGGGGGGGGGGGGGGGGGGGGGGGGGGGGGGGGGGGGGGGGGGGGGGGGGGGGGGGGGGGGGGGGGGGGGGGGGGGGGGGGGGGGGGGGGGGGGGGGGGGGGGGGGGGGGGGGGGGGGGGGGGGGGGGGGGGGGGGGGGGGGGGGGGGGGGGGGGGGGGGGGGGGGGGGGGGGGGGGGGGGGGGGGGGGGGGGGGGGGGGGGGGGGGGGGGGGGGGGGGGGGGGGGGGGGGGGGGGGGGGGGGGGGGGGGGGGGGGGGGGGGGGGGGGGGGGGGGGGGGGGGGGGGGGGGGGGGGGGGGGGGGGGGGGGGGGGGGGGGGGGGGGGGGGGGGGGGGGGGGGGGGGGGGGGGGGGGGGGGGGGGGGGGGGGGGGGGGGGGGGGGGGGGGGGGGGGGGGGGGGGGGGGGGGGGGGGGGGGGGGGGGGGGGGGGGGGGGGGGGGGGGGGGGGGGGGGGGGGGGGGGGGGGGGGGGGGGGGGGGGGGGGGGGGGGGGGGGGGGGGGGGGGGGGGGGGGGGGGGGGGGGGGGGGGGGGGGGGGGGGGGGGGGGGGGGGGGGGGGGGGGGGGGGGGGGGGGGGGGGGGGGGGGGGGGGGGGGGGGGGGGGGGGGGGGGGGGGGGGGGGGGGGGGGGGGGGGGGGGGGGGGGGGGGGGGGGGGGGGGTGGGGGGGGGGGGGGGGGGGGGGGGGGGGGGGGGGGGGGGGGGGGGGGGGGGGGGGGGGGGGGGGGGGGGGGGGGGGGGGGGGGGGGGGGGGGGGGGGGGGGGGGGGGGGGGGGGGGGGGGGGGGGGGGGGGGGGGGGGGGGGGGGGGGGGGGGGGGGGGTGGGGGGGGGGGGGGGGGGGGGGGGGGGGGGGGGGGGGGGGGGGGGGGGGGGGGGGGGGGGGGGGGGGGGGGGGGGGGGGGGGGGGGGGGGGGGGGGGGGGGGGGGGGGGGGGGGGGGGGGGGGGGGGGGGGGGGGGGGGGGGGGGGGGGGGGGGGGGGGGGGGGGGGGGGGGGGGGGGGGGGGGGGGGGGGGGGGGGGGGGGGGGGGGGGGGGGGGGGGGGGGGGGGGGGGGGGGGGGGGGGGGGGGGGGGGGGGTGGGGGGGGGGGGGGGGGGGGGGGGGGGGGGGGGGGGGGGGGGGGGGGGGGGGGGGGGGGGGGGGGGGGGGGGGGGGGGGGGGGGGGGGGGGGGGGGGGGGGGGGGGGGGGGGGGGGGGGGGGGGGGGGGGGGGGGGGGGGGGGGGGGGGGGGGGGGGGGGGGGGGGGGGGGGGGGGGGGGGGGGGGGGGGGGGGGGGGGGGGGGGGGGGGGGGGGGGGGGGGGGGGGGGGGGGGGGGGGGGGGGGGGGGGGGGGGGGGGGGGGGGGGGGGGGGGGGGGGGGGGGGGGGGGGGGGGGGGGGGGGGGGGGGGGGGGGGGGGGGGGGGGGGGGGGGGGGGGGGGGGGGGGGGGGGGGGGGGGGGGGGGGGGGGGGGGGGGGGGGGGGGGGGGGGGGGGGGGGGGGGGGGGGGGGGGGGGGGGGGGGGGGGGGGGGGGGGGGGGGGGGGGGGGGGGGGGGGGGGGGGGGGGGGGGGGGGGGGGGGGGGGGGGGGGGGGGGGGGGGGGGGGGGGGGGGGGGGGGGGGGGGGGGGGGGGGGGGGGGGGGGGGGGGGGGGGGGGGGGGGGGGGGGGGGGGGGGGGGGGGGGGGGGGGGGGGGGGGGGGGGGGGGGGGGGGGGGGGGGGGGGGGGGGGGGGGGGGGGGGGGGGGGGGGGGGGGGGGGGGGGGGGGGGGGGGGGGGGGGGGGGGGGGGGGGGGGGGGGGGGGGGGGGGGGGGGGGGGGGGGGGGGGGGGGGGGGGGGGGGGGGGGGGGGGGGGGGGGGGGGGGGGGGGGGGGGGGGGGGGGGGGGGGGGGGGGGGGGGGGGGGGGGGGGGGGGGGGGGGGGGGGGGGGGGGGGGGGGGGGGGGGGGGGGGGGGGGGGGGGGGGGGGGGGGGGGGGGGGGGGGGGGGGGGGGGGGGGGGGGGGGGGGGGGGGGGGGGGGGGGGGGGGGGGGGGGGGGGGGGGGGGGGGGGGGGGGGGGGGGGGGGGGGGGGGGGGGGGGGGGGGGGGGGGGGGGGGGGGGGGGGGGGGGGGGGGGGGGGGGGGGGGGGGGGGGGGGGGGGGGGGGGGGGGGGGGGGGGGGGGGGGGGGGGGGGGGGGGGGGGGGGGGGGGGGGGGGGGGGGGGGGGGGGGGGGGGGGGGGGGGGGGGGGGGGGGGGGGGGGGGGGGGGGGGGGGGGGGGGGGGGGGGGGGGGGGGGGGGGGTGGGGGGGGGGGGGGGGGGGGGGGGGGGGGGGGGGGGGGGGGGGGGGGGGGGGGGGGGGGGGGGGGGGGGGGGGGGGGGGGGGGGGGGGGGGGGGGGGGGGGGGGGGGGGGGGGGGGGGGGGGGGGGGGGGGGGGGGGGGGGGGGGGGGGGGGGGGGGGGGGGGGGGGGGGGGGGGGGGGGGGGGGGGGGGGGGGGGGGGGGGGGGGGGGGGGGGGGGGGGGGGGGGGGGGGGGGGGGGGGGGGGGGGGGGGGGGGGGGGGGGGGGGGGGGGGGGGGGGGGGGGGGGGGGGGGGGGGGGGGGGGGGGGGGGGGGGGGGGGGGGGGGGGGGGGGGGGGGGGGGGGGGGGGGGGGGGGGGGGGGGGGGGGGGGGGGGGGGGGGGGGGGGGGGGGGGGGGGGGGGGGGGGGGGGGGGGGGGGGGGGGGGGGGGGGGGGGGGGGGGGGGGGGGGGGGGGGGGGGGGGGGGGGGGGGGGGGGGGGGGGGGGGGGGGGGGGGGGGGGGGGGGGGGGGGGGGGGGGGGGGGGGGGGGGGGGGGGGGGGGGGGGGGGGGGGGGGGGGGGGGGGGGGGGGGGGGGGGGGGGGGGGGGGGGGGGGGGGGGGGGGGGGGGGGGGGGGGGGGGGGGGGGGGGGGGGGGGGGGGGGGGGGGGGGGGGGGGGGGGGGGGGGGGGGGGGGGGGGGGGGGGGGGGGGGGGGGGGGGGGGGGGGGGGGGGGGGGGGGGGGGGGGGGGGGGGGGGGGGGGGGGGGGGGGGGGGGGGGGGGGGGGGGGGGGGGGGGGGGGGGGGGGGGGGGGGGGGGGGGGGGGGGGGGGGGGGGGGGGGGGGGGGGGGGGTGGGGGGGGGGGGGGGGGGGGGGGGGGGGGGGGGGGGGGGGGGGGGGGGGGGGGGGGGGGGGGGGGGGGGGGGGGGGGGGGGGGGGGGGGGGGGGGGGGGGGGGGGGGGGGGGGGGGGGGGGGGGGGGGGGGGGGGGGGGGGGGGGGGGGGGGGGGGGGGGGGGGGGGGGGGGGGGGGGGGGGGGGGGGGGGGGGGGGGGGGGGGGGGGGGGGGGGGGGGGGGGGGGGGGGGGGGGGGGGGGGGGGGGGGGGGGGGGGGGGGGGGGGGGGGGGGGGGGGGGGGGGGGGGGGGGGGGGGGGGGGGGGGGGGGGGGGGGGGGGGGGGGGGGGGGGGGGGGGGGGGGGGGGGGGGGGGGGGGGGGGGGGGGGGGGGGGGGGGGGGGGGGGGGGGGGGGGGGGGGGGGGGGGGGGGGGGGGGGGGGGGGGGGGGGGGGGGGGGGGGGGGGGGGTGGGGGGGGGGGGGGGGGGGGGGGGGGGGGGGGGGGGGGGGGGGGGGGGGGGGGGGGGGGGGGGGGGGGGGGGGGGGGGGGGGGGGGGGGGGGGGGGGGGGGGGGGGGGGGGGGGGGGGGGGGGGGGGGGGGGGGGGGGGGGGGGGGGGGGGGGGGGGGGGGGGGGGGGGGGGGGGGGGGGGGGGGGGGGGGGGGGGGGGGGGGGGGGGGGGGGGGGGGGGGGGGGGGGGGGGGGGGGGGGGGGGGGGGGGGGGGGGGGGGGGGGGGGGGGGGGGGGGGGGGGGGGGGGGGGGGGGGGGGGGGGGGGGGGGGGGGGGGGGGGGGGGGGGGGGGGGGGGGGGGGGGGGGGGGGGGGGGGGGGGGGGGGGGGGGGGGGGGGGGGGGGGGGGGGGGGGGGGGGGGGGGGGGGGGGGGGGGGGGGGGGGGGGGGGGGGGGGGGGGGGGGGGGGGGGGGGGGGGGGGGGGGGGGGGGGGGGGGGGGGGGGGGGGGGGGGGGGGGGGGGGGGGGGGGGGGGGGGGGGGGGGGGGGGGGGGGGGGGGGGGGGGGGGGGGGGGGGGGGGGGGGGGGGGGGGGGGGGGGGGGGGGGGGGGGGGGGGGGGGGGGGGGGGGGGGGGGGGGGGGGGGGGGGGGGGGGGGGGGGGGGGGGGGGGGGGGGGGGGGGGGGGGGGGGGGGGGGGGGGGGGGGGGGGGGGGGGGGGGGGGGGGGGGGGGGGGGGGGGGGGGGGGGGGGGGGGGGGGGGGGGGGGGGGGGGGGGGGGGGGGGGGGGGGGGGGGGGGGGGGGGGGGGGGGGGGGGGGGGGGGGGGGGGGGGGGGGGGGGGGGGGGGGGGGGGGGGGGGGGGGGGGGGGGGGGGGGGGGGGGGGGGGGGGGGGGGGGGGGGGGGGGGGGGGGGGGGGGGGGGGGGGGGGGGGGGGGGGGGGGGGGGGGGGGGGGGGGGGGGGGGGGGGGGGGGGGTGGGGGGGGGGGGGGGGGGGGGGGGGGGGGGGGGGGGGGGGGGGGGGGGGGGGGGGGGGGGGGGGGGGGGGGGGGGGGGGGGGGGGGGGGGGGGGGGGGGGGGGGGGGGGGGGGGGGGGGGGGGGGGGGGGGGGGGGGGGGGGGGGGGGGGGGGGGGGGGGGGGGGGGGGGGGGGGGGGGGGGGGGGGGGGGGGGGGGGGGGGGGGGGGGGGGGGGGGGGGGGGGGGGGGGGGGGGGGGGGGGGGGGGGGGGGGGGGGGGGGGGGGGGGGGGGGGGGGGGGGGGGGGGGGGGGGGGGGGGGGGGGGGGGGGGGGGGGGGGGGGGGGGGGGGGGGGGGGGGGGGGGGGGGGGGGGGGGGGGGGGGGGGGGGGGGGGGGGGGGGGGGGGGGGGGGGGGGGGGGGGGGGGGGGGGGGGGGGGGGGGGGGGGGGGGGGGGGGGGGGGGGGGGGGGGGGGGGGGGGGGGGGGGGGGGGGGGGGGGGGGGGGGGGGGGGGGGGGGGGGGGGGGGGGGGGGGGGGGGGGGGGGGGGGGGGGGGGGGGGGGGGGGGGGGGGGGGGGGGGGGGGGGGGGGGGGGGGGGGGGGGGGGGGGGGGGGGGGGGGGGGGGGGGGGGGGGGGGGGGGGGGGGGGGGGGGGGGGGGGGGGGGGGGGGGGGGGGGGGGGGGGGGGGGGGGGGGGGGGGGGGGGGGGGGGGGGGGGGGGGGGGGGGGGGGGGGGGGGGGGGGGGGTGGGGGGGGGGGGGGGGGGGGGGGGGGGGGGGGGGGGGGGGGGGGGGGGGGGGGGGGGGGGGGGGGGGGGGGGGGGGGGGGGGGGGGGGGGGGGGGGGGGGGGGGGGGGGGGGGGGGGGGGGGGGGGGGGGGGGGGGGGGGGGGGGGGGGGGGGGGGGGGGGGGGGGGGGGGGGGGGGGGGGGGGGGGGGGGGGGGGGGGGGGGGGGGGGGGGGGGGGGGGGGGGGGGGGGGGGGGGGGGGGGGGGGGGGGGGGGGGGGGGGGGGGGGGGGGGGGGGGGGGGGGGGGGGGGGGGGGGGGGGGGGGGGGGGGGGGGGGGGGGGGGGGGGGGGGGGGGGGGGGGGGGGGGGGGGGGGGGGGGGGGGGGGGGGGGGGGGGGGGGGGGGGGGGGGGGGGGGGGGGGGGGGGGGGGGGGGGGGGGGGGGGGGGGGGGGGGGGGGGGGGGGGGGGGGGGGGGGGGGGGGGGGGGGGGGGGGGGGGGGGGGGGGGGGGGGGGGGGGGGGGGGGGGGGGGGGGGGGGGGGGGGGGGGGGGGGGGGGGGGGGGGGGGGGGGGGGGGGGGGGGGGGGGGGGGGGGGGGGGGGGGGGGGGGGGGGGGGGGGGGGGGGGGGGGGGGGGGGGGGGGGGGGGGGGGGGGGGGGGGGGGGGGGGGGGGGGGGGGGGGGGGGGGGGGGGGGGGGGGGGGGGGGGGGGGGGGGGGGGGGGGGGGGGGGGGGGGGGGGGGGGGGGGGGGGGGGGGGGGGGGGGGGGGGGGGGGGGGGGGGGGGGGGGGGGGGGGGGGGGGGGGGGGGGGGGGGGGGGGGGGGGGGGGGGGGGGGGGGGGGGGGGGGGGGGGGGGGGGGGGGGGGGGGGGGGGGGGGGGGGGGGGGGGGGGGGGGGGGGGGGGGGGGGGGGGGGGGGGGGGGGGGGGGGGGGGGGGGGGGGGGGGGGGGGGGGGGGGGGGGGGGGGGGGGGGGGGGGGGGGGGGGGGGGGGGGGGGGGGGGGGGGGGGGGGGGGGGGGGGGGGGGGGGGGGGGGGGGGGGGGGGGGGGGGGGGGGGGGGGGGGGGGGGGGGGGGGGGGGGGGGGGGGGGGGGGGGGGGGGGGGGGGGGGGGGGGGGGGGGGGGGGGGGGGGGGGGGGGGGGGGGGGGGGGGGGGGGGGGGGGGGGGGGGGGGGGGGGGGGGGGGGGGGGGGGGGGGGGGGGGGGGGGGGGGGGGGGGGGGGGGGGGGGGGGGGGGGGGGGGGGGGGGGGGGGGGGGGGGGGGGGGGGGGGGGGGGGGGGGGGGGGGGGGGGGGGGGGGGGGGGGGGGGGGGGGGGGGGGGGGGGGGGGGGGGGGGGGGGGGGGGGGGTGGGGGGGGGGGGGGGGGGGGGGGGGGGGGGGGGGGGGGGGGGGGGGGGGGGGGGGGGGGGGGGGGGGGGGGGGGGGGGGGGGGGGGGGGGGGGGGGGGGGGGGGGGGGGGGGGGGGGGGGGGGGGGGGGGGGGGGGGGGGGGGGGGGGGGGGGGGGGGGGGGGGGGGGGGGGGGGGGGGGGGGGGGGGGGGGGGGGGGGGGGGGGGGGGGGGGGGGGGGGGGGGGGGGGGGGGGGGGGGGGGGGGGGGGGGGGGGGGGGGGGGGGGGGGGGGGGGGGGGGGGGGGGGGGGGGGGGGGGGGGGGGGGGGGGGGGGGGGGGGGGGGGGGGGGGGGGGGGGGGGGGGGGGGGGGGGGGGGGGGGGGGGGGGGGGGGGGGGGGGGGGGGGGGGGGGGGGGGGGGGGGGGGGGGGGGGGGGGGGGGGGGGGGGGGGGGGGGGGGGGGGGGGGGGGGGGGGGGGGGGGGGGGGGGGGGGGGGGGGGGGGGGGGTGGGGGGGGGGGGGGGGGGGGGGGGGGGGGGGGGGGGGGGGGGGGGGGGGGGGGGGGGGGGGGGGGGGGGGGGGGGGGGGGGGGGGGGGGGGGGGGGGGGGGGGGGGGGGGGGGGGGGGGGGGGGGGGGGGGGGGGGGGGGGGGGGGGGGGGGGGGGGGGGGGGGGGGGGGGGGGGGGGGGGGGGGGGGGGGGGGGGGGGGGGGGGGGGGGGGGGGGGGGGGGGGGGGGGGGGGGGGGGGGGGGGGGGGGGGGGGGGGGGGGGGGGGGGGGGGGGGTGGGGGGGGGGGGGGGGGGGGGGGGGGGGGGGGGGGGGGGGGGGGGGGGGGGGGGGGGGGGGGGGGGGGGGGGGGGGGGGGGGGGGGGGGGGGGGGGGGGGGGGGGGGGGGGGGGGGGGGGGGGGGGGGGGGGGGGGGGGGGGGGGGGGGGGGGGGGGGGGGGGGGGGGGGGGGGGGGGGGGGGGGGGGGGGGGGGGGGGGGGGGGGGGGGGGGGGGGGGGGGGGGGGGGGGGGGGGGGGGGGGGGGGGGGGGGGGGGGGGGGGGGGGGGGGGGGGGGGGGGGGGGGGGGGGGGGGGGGGGGGGGGGGGGGGGGGGGGGGGGGGGGGGGGGGGGGGGGGGGGGGGGGGGGGGGGGGGGGGGGGGGGGGGGGGGGGGGGGGGGGGGGGGGGGGGGGGGGGGGGGGGGGGGGGGGGGGGGGGGGGGGGGGGGGGGGGGGGGGGGGGGGGGGGGGGGGGGGGGGGGGGGGGGGGGGGGGGGGGGGGGGGGGGGGGGGGGGGGGGGGGGGGGGGGGGGGGGGGGGGGGGGGGGGGGGGGGGGGGGGGGGGGGGGGGGGGGGGGGGGGGGGGGGGGGGGGGGGGGGGGGGGGGGGGGGGGGGGGGGGGGGGGGGGGGGGGGGGGGGGGGGGGGGGGGGGGGGGGGGGGGGGGGGGGGGGGGGGGGGGGGGGGGGGGGGGGGGGGGGGGGGGGGGGGGGGGGGGGGGGGGGGGGGGGGGGGGGGGGGGGGGGGGGGGGGGGGGGGGGGGGGGGGGGGGGGGGGGGGGGGGGGGGGGGGGGGGGGGGGGGGGGGGGGGGGGGGGGGGGGGGGGGGGGTGGGGGGGGGGGGGGGGGGGGGGGGGGGGGGGGGGGGGGGGGGGGGGGGGGGGGGGGGGGGGGGGGGGGGGGGGGGGGGGGGGGGGGGGGGGGGGGGGGGGGGGGGGGGGGGGGGGGGGGGGGGGGGGGGGGGGGGGGGGGGGGGGGGGGGGGGGGGGGGGGGGGGGGGGGGGGGGGGGGGGGGGGGGGGGGGGGGGGGGGGGGGGGGGGGGGGGGGGGGGGGGGGGGGGGGGGGGGGGGGGGGGGGGGGGGGGGGGGGGGGGGGGGGGGGGGGGGGGGGGGGGGGGGGGGGGGGGGGGGGGGGGGGGGGGGGGGGGGGGGGGGGGGGGGGGGGGGGGGGGGGGGGGGGGGGGGGGGGGGGGGGGGGGGGGGGGGGGGGGGGGGGGGGGGGGGGGGGGGGGGGGGGGGGGGGGGGGGGGGGGGGGGGGGGGGGGGGGGGGGGGGGGGGGGGGGGGGGGGGGGGGGGGGGGGGGGGGGGGGGGGGGGGGGGGGGGGGGGGGGGGGGGGGGGGGGGGGGGGGGGGGGGGGGGGGGGGGGGGGGGGGGGGGGGGGGGGGGGGGGGGGGGGGGGGGGGGGGGGGGGGGGGGGGGGGGGGGGGGGGGGGGGGGGGGGGGGGGGGGGGGGGGGGGGGGGGGGGGGGGGGGGGGGGGGGGGGGGGGGGGGGGGGGGGGGGGGGGGGGGGGGGGGGGGGGGGGGGGGGGGGGGGGGGGGGGGGGGGGGGGGGGGGGGGGGGGGGGGGGGGGGGGGGGGGGGGGGGGGGGGGGGGGGGGGGGGGGGGGGGGGGGGGGGGGGGGGGGGGGGGGGGGGGGGGGGGGGGGGGGGGGGGGGGGGGGGGGGGGGGGGGGGGGGGGGGGGGGGGGGGGGGGGGGGGGGGGGGGGGGGGGGGGGGGGGGGGGGGGGGGGGGGGGGGGGGGGGGGGGGGGGGGGGGGGGGGGGGGGGGGGGGGGGGGGGGGGGGGGGGGGGGGGGGGGGGGGGGGGGGGGGGGGGGGGGGGGGGGGGGGGGGGGGGGGGGGGGGGGGGGGGGGGGGGGGGGGGGGGGGGGGGGGGGGGGGGGGGGGGGGGGGGGGGGGGGGGGGGGGGGGGGGGGGGGGGGGGGGGGGGGGGGGGGGGGGGGGGGGGGGGGGGGGGGGGGGGGGGGGGGGGGGGGGGGGGGGGGGGGGGGGGGGGGGGGGGGGGGGGGGGGGGGGGGGGGGGGGGGGGGGGGGGGGGGGGGGGGGGGGGGGGGGGGGGGGGGGGGGGGGGGGGGGGGGGGGGGGGGGGGGGGGGGGGGGGGGGGGGGGGGGGGGGTGGGGGGGGGGGGGGGGGGGGGGGGGGGGGGGGGGGGGGGGGGGGGGGGGGGGGGGGGGGGGGGGGGGGGGGGGGGGGGGGGGGGGGGGGGGGGGGGGGGGGGGGGGGGGGGGGGGGGGGGGGGGGGGGGGGGGGGGGGGGGGGGGGGGGGGGGGGGGGGGGGGGGGGGGGGGGGGGGGGGGGGGGGGGGGGGGGGGGGGGGGGGGGGGGGGGGGGGGGGGGGGGGGGGGGGGGGGGGGGGGGGGGGGGGGGGGGGGGGGGGGGGGGGGGGGGGGGGGGGGGGGGGGGGGGGGGGGGGGGGGGGGGGGGGGGGGGGGGGGGGGGGGGGGGGGGGGGGGGGGGGGGGGGGGGGGGGGGGGGGGGGGGGGGGGGGGGGGGGGGGGGGGGGGGGGGGGGGGGGGGGGGGGGGGGGGGGGGGGGGGGGGGGGGGGGGGGGGGGGGGGGGGGGGGGGGGGGGGGGGGGGGGGGGGGGGGGGGGGGGGGGGGGGGGGGGGGGGGGGGGGGGGGGGGGGGGGGGGGGGGGGGGGGGGGGGGGGGGGGGGGGGGGGGGGGGGGGGGGGGGGGGGGGGGGGGGGGGGGGGGGGGGGGGGGGGGGGGGGGGGGGGGGGGGGGGGGGGGGGGGGGGGGGGGGGGGGGGGGGGGGGGGGGGGGGGGGGGGGGGGGGGGGGGGGGGGGGGGGGGGGGGGGGGGGGGGGGGGGGGGGGGGGGGGGGGGGGGGGGGGGGGGGGGGGGGGGGGGGGGGGGGGGGGGGGGGGGGGGGGGGGGGGGGGGGGGGGGGGGGGGGGGGGGGGGGGGGGGGGGGGGGGGGGGGGGGGGGGGGGGGGGGGGGGGGGGGGGGGGGGGGGGGGGGGGGGGGGGGGGGGGGGGGGGGGGGGGGGGGGGGGGGGGGGGGGGGGGGGGGGGGGGGGGGGGGGGGGGGGGGGGGGGGGGGGGGGGGGGGGGGGGGGGGGGGGGGGGGGGGGGGGGGGGGGGGGGGGGGGGGGGGGGGGGGGGGGGGGGGGGGGGGGGGGGGGGGGGGGGGGGGGGGGGGGGGGGGGGGGGGGGGGGGGGGGGGGGGGGGGGGGGGGGGGGGGGGGGGGGGGGGGGGGGGGGGGGGGGGGGGGGGGGGGGGGGGGGGGGGGGGGGGGGGGGGGGGGGGGGGGGGGGGGGGGGGGGGGGGGGGGGGGGGGGGGGGGGGGGGGGGGGGGGGGGGGGGGGGGGGGGGGGGGGGGGGGGGGGGGGGGGGGGGGGGGGGGGGGGGGGGGGGGGGGGGGGGGGGGGGGGGGGGGGGGGGGGGGGGGGGGGGGGGGGGGGGGGGGGGGGGGGGGGGGGGGGGGGGGGGGGGGGGGGGGGGGGGGGGGGGGGGGGGGGGGGGGGGGGGGGGGGGGGGGGGGGGGGGGGGGGGGGGGGGGGGGGGGGGGGGGGGGGGGGGGGGGGGGGGGGGGGGGGGGGGGGGGGGGGGGGGGGGGGGGGGGGGGGGGGGGGGGGGGGGGGGGGGGGGGGGGGGGGGGGGGGGGGGGGGGGGGGGGGGGGGGGGGGGGGGGGGGGGGGGGGGGGGGGGGGGGGGGGGGGGGGGGGGGGGGGGGGGGGGGGGGGGGGGGGGGGGGGGGGGGGGGGGGGGGGGGGGGGGGGGGGGGGGGGGGGGGGGGGGGGGGGGGGGGGGGGGGGGGGGGGGGGGGGGGGGGGGGGGGGGGGGGGGGGGGGGGGGGGGGGGGGGGGGGGGGGGGTGGGGGGGGGGGGGGGGGGGGGGGGGGGGGGGGGGGGGGGGGGGGGGGGGGGGGGGGGGGGGGGGGGGGGGGGGGGGGGGGGGGGGGGGGGGGGGGGGGGGGGGGGGGGGGGGGGGGGGGGGGGGGGGGGGGGGGGGGGGGGGGGGGGGGGGGGGGGGGGGGGGGGGGGGGGGGGGGGGGGGGGGGGGGGGGGGGGGGGGGGGGGGGGGGGGGGGGGGGGGGGGGGGGGGGGGGGGGGGGGGGGGGGGGGGGGGGGGGGGGGGGGGGGGGGGGGGGGGGGGGGGGGGGGGGGGGGGGGGGGGGGGGGGGGGGGGGGGGGGGGGGGGGGGGGGGGGGGGGGGGGGGGGGGGGGGGGGGGGGGGGGGGGGGGGGGGGGGGGGGGGGGGGGGGGGGGGGGGGGGGGGGGGGGGGGGGGGGGGGGGGGGGGGGGGGGGGGGGGGGGGGGGGGGGGGGGGGGGGGGGGGGGGGGGGGGGGGGGGGGGGGGGGGGGGGGGGGGGGGGGGGGGGGGGGGGGGGGGGGGGGGGGGGGGGGGGGGGGGGGGGGGGGGGGGGGGGGGGGGGGGGGGGGGGGGGGGGGGGGGGGGGGGGGGGGGGGGGGGGGGGGGGGGGGGGGGGGGGGGGGGGGGGGGGGGGGGGGGGGGGGGGGGGGGGGGGGGGGGGGGGGGGGGGGGGGGGGGGGGGGGGGGGGGGGGGGGGGGGGGGGGGGGGGGGGGGGGGGGGGGGGGGGGGGGGGGGGGGGGGGGGGGGGGGGGGGGGGGGGGGGGGGGGGGGGGGGGGGGGGGGGGGGGGGGGGGGGGGGGGGGGGGGGGGGGGGGGGGGGGGGGGGGGGGGGGGGGGGGGGGGGGGGGGGGGGGGGGGGGGGGGGGGGGGGGGGGGGGGGGGGGGGGGGGGGGGGGGGGGGGGGGGGGGGGGGGGGGGGGGGGGGGGGGGGGGGGGGGGGGGGGGGGGGGGGGGGGGGGGGGGGGGGGGGGGGGGGGGGGGGGGGGGGGGGGGGGGGGGGGGGGGGGGGGGGGGGGGGGGGGGGGGGGGGGGGGGGGGGGGGGGGGGGGGGGGGGGGGGGGGGGGGGGGGGGGGGGGGGGGGGGGGGGGGGGGGGGGGGGGGGGGGGGGGGGGGGGGGGGGGGGGGGGGGGGGGGGGGGGGGGGGGGGGGGGGGGGGGGGGGGGGGGGGGGGGGGGGGGGGGGGGGGGGGGGGGGGGGGGGGGGGGGGGGGGGGGGGGGGGGGGGGGGGGGGGGGGGGGGGGGGGGGGGGGGGGGGGGGGGGGGGGGGGGGGGGGGGGGGGGGGGGGGGGGGGGGGGGGGGGGGGGGGGGGGGGGGGGGGGGGGGGGGGGGGGGGGGGGGGGGGGGGGGGGGGGGGGGGGGGGGGGGGGGGGGGGGGGGGGGGGGGGGGGGGGGGGGGGGGGGGGGGGGGGGGGGGGGGGGGGGGGGGGGGGGGGGGGGGGGGGGGGGGGGGGGGGGGGGGGGGGGGGGGGGGGGGGGGGGGGGGGGGGGGGGGGGGGGGGGGGGGGGGGGGGGGGGGGGGGGGGGGGGGGGGGGGGGGGGGGGGGGGGGGGGGGGGGGGGGGGGGGGGGGGGGGGGGGGGGGGGGGGGGGGGGGGGGGGGGGGGGGGGGGGGGGGGGGGGGGGGGGGGGGGGGGGGGGGGGGGGGGGGGGGGGGGGGGGGGGGGGGGGGGGGGGGGGGGGGGGGGGGGGGGGGGGGGGGGGGGGGGGGGGGGGGGGGGGGGGGGGGGGGGGGGGGGGGGGGGGGGGGGGGGGGGGGGGGGGGGGGGGGGGGGGGGGGGGGGGGGGGGGGGGGGGGGGGGGGGGGGGGGGGGGGGGGGGGGGGGGGGGGGGGGGGGGGGGGGGGGGGGGGGGGGGGGGGGGGGGGGGGGGGGGGGGGGGGGGGGGGGGGGGGGGGGGGGGGGGGGGGGGGGGGGGGGGGGGGGGGGGGGGGGGGGGGGGGGGGGGGGGGGGGGGGGGGGGGGGGGGGGGGGGGGGGGGGGGGGGGGGGGGGGGGGGGGGGGGGGGGGGGGGGGGGGGGGGGGGGGGGGGGGGGGGGGGGGGGGGGGGGGGGGGGGGGGGGGGGGGGGGGGGGGGGGGGGGGGGGGGGGGGGGGGGGGGGGGGGGGGGGGGGGGGGGGGGGGGGGGGGGGGGGGGGGGGGGGGGGGGGGGGGGGGGGGGGGGGGGGGGGGGGGGGGGGGGGGGGGGGGGGGGGGGGGGGGGGGGGGGGGGGGGGGGGGGGGGGGGGGGGGGGGGGGGGGGGGGGGGGGGGGGGGGGGGGGGGGGGGGGGGGGGGGGGGGGGGGGGGGGGGGGGGGGGGGGGGGGGGGGGGGGGGGGGGGGGGGGGGGGGGGGGGGGGGGGGGGGGGGGGGGGGGGGGGGGGGGGGGGGGGGGGGGGGGGGGGGGGGGGGGGGGGGGGGGGGGGGGGGGGGGGGGGGGGGGGGGGGGGGGGGGGGGGGGGGGGGGGGGGGGGGGGGGGGGGGGGGGGGGGGGGGGGGGGGGGGGGGGGGGGGGGGGGGGGGGGGGGGGGGGGGGGGGGGGGGGGGGGGGGGGGGGGGGGGGGGGGGGGGGGGGGGGGGGGGGGGGGGGGGGGGGGGGGGGGGGGGGGGGGGGGGGGGGGGGGGGGGTGGGGGGGGGGGGGGGGGGGGGGGGGGGGGGGGGGGGGGGGGGGGGGGGGGGGGGGGGGGGGGGGGGGGGGGGGGGGGGGGGGGGGGGGGGGGGGGGGGGGGGGGGGGGGGGGGGGGGGGGGGGGGGGGGGGGGGGGGGGGGGGGGGGGGGGGGGGGGGGGGGGGGGGGGGGGGGGGGGGGGGGGGGGGGGGGGGGGGGGGGGGGGGGGGGGGGGGGGGGGGGGGGGGGGGGGGGGGGGGGGGGGGGGGGGGGGGGGGGGGGGGGGGGGGGGGGGGGGGGGGGGGGGGGGGGGGGGGGGGGGGGGGGGGGGGGGGGGGGGGGGGGGGGGGGGGGGGGGGGGGGGGGGGGGGGGGGGGGTGGGGGGGGGGGGGGGGGGGGGGGGGGGGGGGGGGGGGGGGGGGGGGGGGGGGGGGGGGGGGGGGGGGGGGGGGGGGGGGGGGGGGGGGGGGGGGGGGGGGGGGGGGGGGGGGGGGGGGGGGGGGGGGGGGGGGGGGGGGGGGGGGGGGGGGGGGGGGGGGGGGGGGGGGGGGGGGGGGGGGGGGGGGGGGGGGGGGGGGGGGGGGGGGGGGGGGGGGGGGGGGGGGGGGGGGGGGGGGGGGGGGGGGGGGGGGGGGGGGGGGGGGGGGGGGGGGGGGGGGGGGGGGGGGGGGGGGGGGGGGGGGGGGGGGGGGGGGGGGGGGGGGGGGGGGGGGGGGGGGGGGGGGGGGGGGGGGGGGGGGGGGGGGGGGGGGGGGGGGGGGGGGGGGGGGGGGGGGGGGGGGGGGGGGGGGGGGGGGGGGGGGGGGGGGGGGGGGGGGGGGGGGGGGGGGGGGGGGGGGGGGGGGGGGGGGGGGGGGGGGGGGGGGGGGGGGGGGGGGGGGGGGGGGGGGGGGGGGGGGGGGGGGGGGGGGGGGGGGGGGGGGGGGGGGGGGGGGGGGGGGGGGGTGGGGGGGGGGGGGGGGGGGGGGGGGGGGGGGGGGGGGGGGGGGGGGGGGGGGGGGGGGGGGGGGGGGGGGGGGGGGGGGGGGGGGGGGGGGGGGGGGGGGGGGGGGGGGGGGGGGGGGGGGGGGGGGGGGGGGGGGGGGGGGGGGGGGGGGGGGGGGGGGGGGGGGGGGGGGGGGGGGGGGGGGGGGGGGGGGGGGGGGGGGGGGGGGGGTGGGGGGGGGGGGGGGGGGGGGGGGGGGGGGGGGGGGGGGGGGGGGGGGGGGGGGGGGGGGGGGGGGGGGGGGGGGGGGGGGGGGGGGGGGGGGGGGGGGGGGGGGGGGGGGGGGGGGGGGGGGGGGGGGGGGGGGGGGGGGGGGGGGGGGGGGGGGGGGGGGGGGGGGGGGGGGGGGGGGGGGGGGGGGGGGGGGGGGGGGGGGGGGGGGGGGGGGGGGGGGGGGGGGGGGGGGGGGGGGGGGGGGGGGGGGGGGGGGGGGGGGGGGGGGGGGGGGGGGGGGGGGGGGGGGGGGGGGGGGGGGGGGGGGGGGGGGGGGGGGGGGGGGGGGGGGGGGGGGGGGGGGGGGGGGGGGGGGGGGGGGGGGGGGGGGGGGGGGGGGGGGGGGGGGGGGGGGGGGGGGGGGGGGGGGGGGGGGGGGGGGGGGGGGGGGGGGGGGGGGGGGGGGGGGGGGGGGGGGGGGGGGGGGGGGGGGGGGGGGGGGGGGGGGGGGGGGGGGGGGGGGGGGGGGGGGGGGGGGGGGGGGGGTGGGGGGGGGGGGGGGGGGGGGGGGGGGGGGGGGGGGGGGGGGGGGGGGGGGGGGGGGGGGGGGGGGGGGGGGGGGGGGGGGGGGGGGGGGGGGGGGGGGGGGGGGGGGGGGGGGGGGGGGGGGGGGGGGGGGGGGGGGGGGGGGGGGGGGGGGGGGGGGGGGGGGGGGGGGGGGGGGGGGGGGGGGGGGGGGGGGGGGGGGGGGGGGGGGGGGGGGGGGGGGGGGGGGGGGGGGGGGGGGGGGGGGGGGTGGGGGGGGGGGGGGGGGGGGGGGGGGGGGGGGGGGGGGGGGGGGGGGGGGGGGGGGGGGGGGGGGGGGGGGGGGGGGGGGGGGGGGGGGGGGGGGGGGGGGGGGGGGGGGGGGGGGGGGGGGGGGGGGGGGGGGGGGGGGGGGGGGGGGGGGGGGGGGGGGGGGGGGGGGGGGGGGGGGGGGGGGGGGGGGGGGTGGGGGGGGGGGGGGGGGGGGGGGGGGGGGGGGGGGGGGGGGGGGGGGGGGGGGGGGGGGGGGGGGGGGGGGGGGGGGGGGGGGGGGGGGGGGGGGGGGGGGGGGGGGGGGGGGGGGGGGGGGGGGGGGGGGGGGGGGGGGGGGGGGGGGGGGGGGGGGGGGGGGGGGGGGGGGGGGGGGGGGGGGGGGGGGGGGGGGGGGGGGGGGGGGGGGGGGGGGGGGGGGGGGGGGGGGGGGGGGGGGGGGGGGGGGGGGGGGGGGGGGGGGGGGGGGGGGGGGGGGGGGGGGGGGGGGGGGGGGGGGGGGGGGGGGGGGGGGGGGGGGGGGGGGGGGGGGGGGGGGGGGGGGGGGGGGGGGGGGGGGGGGGGGGGGGGGGGGGGGGGGGGGGGGGGGGGGGGGGGGGGGGGGGGGGGGGGGGGGGGGGGGGGGGGGGGGGGGGGGGGGGGGGGGGGGGGGGGGGGGGGGGGGGGGGGGGGGGGGGGGGGGGGGGGGGGGGGGGGGGGGGGGGGGGGGGGGGGGGGGGGGGGGGGGGGGGGGGGGGGGGGGGGGGGGGGGGGGGGGGGGGGGGGGGGGGGGGGGGGGGGGGGGGGGGGGGGGGGGGGGGGGGGGGGGGGGGGGGGGGGGGGGGGGGGGGGGGGGGGGGGGGGGGGGGGGGGGGGGGGGGGGGGGGGGGGGGGGGGGGGGGGGGGGGGGGGGGGGGGGGGGGGGGGGGGGGGGGGGGGGGGGGGGGGGGGGGGGGGGGGGGGGGGGGGGGGGGGGGGGGGGGGGGGGGGGGGGGGGGGGGGGGGGGGGGGGGGGGGGGGGGGGGGGGGGGGGGGGGGGGGGGGGGGGGGGGGGGGGGGGGGGGGGGGGGGGGGGGGGGGGGGGGGGGGGGGGGGGGGGGGGGGGGGGGGGGGGGGGGGGGGGGGGGGGGGGGGGGGGGGGGGGGGGGGGGGGGGGGGGGGGGGGGGGGGGGGGGGGGGGGGGGGGGGGGGGGGGGGGGGGGGGGGGGGGGGGGGGGGGGGGGGGGGGGGGGGGGGGGGGGGGGGGGGGGGGGGGGGGGGGGGGGGGGGGGGGGGGGGGGGGGGGGGGGGGGGGGGGGGGGGGGGGGGGGGGGGGGGGGGGGGGGGGGGGGGGGGGGGGGGGGGGGGGGGGGGGGGGGGGGGGGGGGGGGGGGGGGGGGGGGGGGGGGGGGGGGGGGGGGGGGGGGGGGGGGGGGGGGGGGGGGGGGGGGGGGGGGGGGGGGGGGGGGGGGGGGGGGGGGGGGGGGGGGGGGGGGGGGGGGGGGGGGGGGGGGGGGGGGGGGGGGGGGGGGGGGGGGGGGGGGGGGGGGGGGGGGGGGGGGGGGGGGGGGGGGGGGGGGGGGGGGGGGGGGGGGGGGGGGGGGGGGGGGGGGGGGGGGGGGGGGGGGGGGGGGGGGGGGGGGGGGGGGGGGGGGGGGGGGGGGGGGGGGGGGGGGGGGGGGGGGGGGGGGGGGGGGGGGGGGGGGGGGGGGGGGGGGGGGGGGGGGGGGGGGGGGGGGGGGGGGGGGGGGGGGGGGGGGGGGGGGGGGGGGGGGGGGGGGGGGGGGGGGGGGGGGGGGGGGGGGGGGGGGGGGGGGGGGGGGGGGGGGGGGGGGGGGGGGGGGGGGGGGGGGGGGGGGGGGGGGGGGGGGGGGGGGGGGGGGGGGGGGGGGGGGGGGGGGGGGGGGGGGGGGGGGGGGGGGGGGGGGGGGGGGGGGGGGGGGGGGGGGGGGGGGGGGGGGGGGGGGGGGGGGGGGGGGGGGGGGGGGGGGGGGGGGGGGGGGGGGGGGGGGGGGGGGGGGGGGGGGGGGGGGGGGGGGGGGGGGGGGGGGGGGGGGGGGGGGGGGGGGGGGGGGGGGGGGGGGGGGGGGGGGGGGGGGGGGGGGGGGGGGGGGGGGGGGGGGGGGGGGGGGGGGGGGGGGGGGGGGGGGGGGGGGGGGGGGGGGGGGGGGGGGGGGGGGGGGGGGGGGGGGGGGGGGGGGGGGGGGGGGGGGGGGGGGGGGGGGGGGGGGGGGGGGGGGGGGGGGGGGGGGGGGGGGGGGGGGGGGGGGGGGGGGGGGGGGGGGGGGGGGGGGGGGGGGGGGGGGGGGGGGGGGGGGGGGGGGGGGGGGGGGGGGGGGGGGGGGGGGGGGGGGGGGGGGGGGGGGGGGGGGGGGGGGGGGGGGGGGGGGGGGGGGGGGGGGGGGGGGGGGGGGGGGGGGGGGGGGGGGGGGGGGGGGGGGGGGGGGGGGGGGGGGGGGGGGGGGGGGGGGGGGGGGGGGGGGGGGGGGGGGGGGGGGGGGGGGGGGGGGGGGGGGGGGGGGGGGGGGGGGGGGGGGGGGGGGGGGGGGGGGGGGGGGGGGGGGGGGGGGGGGGGGGGGGGGGGGGGGGGGGGGGGGGGGGGGGGGGGGGGGGGGGGGGGGGGGGGGGGGGGGGGGGGGGGGGGGGGGGGGGGGGGGGGGGGGGGGGGGGGGGGGGGGGGGGGGGGGGGGGGGGGGGGGGGGGGGGGGGGGGGGGGGGGGGGGGGGGGGGGGGGGGGGGGGGGGGGGGGGGGGGGGGGGGGGGGGGGGGGGGGGGGGGGGGGGGGGGGGGGGGGGGGGGGGGGGGGGGGGGGGGGGGGGGGGGGGGGGGGGGGGGGGGGGGGGGGGGGGGGGGGGGGGGGGGGGGGGGGGGGGGGGGGGGGGGGGGGGGGGGGGGGGGGGGGGGGGGGGGGGGGGGGGGGGGGGGGGGGGGGGGGGGGGGGGGGGGGGGGGGGGGGGGGGGGGGGGGGGGGGGGGGGGGGGGGGGGGGGGGGGGGGGGGGGGGGGGGGGGGGGGGGGGGGGGGGGGGGGGGGGGGGGGGGGGGGGGGGGGGGGGGGGGGGGGGGGGGGGGGGGGGTGGGGGGGGGGGGGGGGGGGGGGGGGGGGGGGGGGGGGGGGGGGGGGGGGGGGGGGGGGGGGGGGGGGGGGGGGGGGGGGGGGGGGGGGGGGGGGGGGGGGGGGGGGGGGGGGGGGGGGGGGGGGGGGGGGGGGGGGGGGGGGGGGGGTGGGGGGGGGGGGGGGGGGGGGGGGGGGGGGGGGGGGGGGGGGGGGGGGGGGGGGGGGGGGGGGGGGGGGGGGGGGGGGGGGGGGGGGGGGGGGGGGGGGGGGGGGGGGGGGGGGGGGGGGGGGGGGGGGGGGGGGGGGGGGGGGGGGGGGGGGGGGGGGGGGGGGGGGGGGGGGGGGGGGGGGGGGGGGGGGGGGGGGGGGGGGGGGGGGGGGGGGGGGGGGGGGGGGGGGGGGGGGGGGGGGGGGGGGGGGGGGGGGGGGGTGGGGGGGGGGGGGGGGGGGGGGGGGGGGGGGGGGGGGGGGGGGGGGGGGGGGGGGGGGGGGGGGGGGGGGGGGGGGGGGGGGGGGGGGGGGGGGGGGGGGGGGGGGGGGGGGGGGGGGGGGGGGGGGGGGGGGGGGGGGGGGGGGGGGGGGGGGGGGGGGGGGGGGGGGGGGGGGGGGGGGGGGGGGGGGGGGGGGGGGGGGGGGGGGGGGGGGGGGGGGGGGGGGGGGGGGGGGGGGGGGGGGGGGGGGGGGGGGGGGGGGGGGGGGGGGGGGGGGGGGGGGGGGGGGGGGGGGGGGGGGGGGGGGGGGGGGGGGGGGGGGGGGGGGGGGGGGGGGGGGGGGGGGGGGGGGGGGGGGGGGGGGGGGGGGGGGGGGGGGGGTGGGGGGGGGGGGGGGGGGGGGGGGGGGGGGGGGGGGGGGGGGGGGGGGGGGGGGGGGGGGGGGGGGGGGGGGGGGGGGGGGGGGGGGGGGGGGGGGGGGGGGGGGGGGGGGGGGGGGGGGGGGGGGGGGGGGGGGGGGGGGGGGGGGGGGGGGGGGGGGGGGGGGGGGGGGGGGGGGGGGGGGGGGGGGGGGGGGGGGGGGGGGGGGGGGGGGGGGGGGGGGGGGGGGGGGGGGGGGGGGGGGGGGGGGGGGGGGGGGGGGTGGGGGGGGGGGGGGGGGGGGGGGGGGGGGGGGGGGGGGGGGGGGGGGGGGGGGGGGGGGGGGGGGGGGGGGGGGGGGGGGGGGGGGGGGGGGGGGGGGGGGGGGGGGGGGGGGGGGGGGGGGGGGGGGGGGGGGGGGGGGGGGGGGGGGGGGGGGGGGGGGGGGGGGGGGGGGGGGGGGGGGGGGGGGGGGGGGGGGGGGGGGGGGGGGGGGGGGGGGGGGGGGGGGGGGGGGGGGGGGGGGGGGGGGGGGGGGGGGGGGGGGGGGGGGGGGGGGGGGGGGGGGGGGGGGGGGGGGGGGGGGGGGGGGGGGGGGGGGGGGGGGGGGGGGGGGGGGGGGGGGGGGGGGGGGGGGGGGGGGGGGGGGGGGGGGGGGGGGGGGGGGGGGGGGGGGGGGGGGGGGGGGGGGGGGGGGGGGGGGGGGGGTGGGGGGGGGGGGGGGGGGGGGGGGGGGGGGGGGGGGGGGGGGGGGGGGGGGGGGGGGGGGGGGGGGGGGGGGGGGGGGGGGGGGGGGGGGGGGGGGGGGGGGGGGGGGGGGGGGGGGGGGGGGGGGGGGGGGGGGGGGGGGGGGGGGGGGGGGGGGGGGGGGGGGGGGGGGGGGGGGGGGGGGGGGGGGGGGGGGGGGGGGGGGGGGGGGGGGGGGGGGGGGGGGGGGGGGGGGGGGGGGGGGGGGGGGGGGGGGGGGGGGGGGGGGGGGGGGGGGGGGGGGGGGGGGGGGGGGGGGGGGGGGGGGGGGGGGGGGGGGGGGGGGGGGGGGGGGGGGGGGGGGGGGGGGGGGGGGGGGGGGGGGGGGGGGGGGGGGGGGGGGGGGGGGGGGGGGGGGGGGGGGGGGGGGGGGGGGGGGGGGGGGGGGGGGGGGGGGGGGGGGGGGGGGGGGGGGGGGGGGGGGGGGGGGGGGGGGGGGGGGGGGGGGGGGGGGGGGGGGGGGGGGGGGGGGGGGGGGGGGGGGGGGGGGGGGGGGGGGGGGGGGGGGGGGGGGGGGGGGGGGGGGGGGGGGGGGGGGGGGGGGGGGGGGGGGGGGGGGGGGGGGGGGGGGGGGGGGGGGGGGGGGGGGGGGGGGGGGGGGGGGGGGGGGGGGGGGGGGGGGGGGGGGGGGGGGGGGGGGGGGGGGGGGGGGGGGGGGGGGGGGGGGGGGGGGGGGGGGGGGGGGGGGGGGGGGGGGGGGGGGGGGGGGGGGGGGGGGGGGGGGGGGGGGGGGGGGGGGGGGGGGGGGGGGGGGGGGGGGGGGGGGGGGGGGGGGGGGGGGGGGGGGGGGGGGGGGGGGGGGGGGGGGGGGGGGGGGGGGGGGGGGGGGGGGGGGGGGGGGGGGGGGGGGGGGGGGGGGGGGGGGGGGGGGGGGGGGGGGGGGGGGGGGGGGGGGGGGGGGGGGGGGGGGGGGGGGGGGGGGGGGGGGGGGGGGGGGGGGGGGGGGGGGGGGGGGGGGGGGGGGGGGGGGGGGGGGGGGGGGGGGGGGGGGGGGGGGGGGGGGGGGGGGGGGGGGGGGGGGGGGGGGGGGGGGGGGGGGGGGGGGGGGGGGGGGGGGGGGGGGGGGGGGGGGGGGGGGGGGGGGGGGGGGGGGGGGGGGGGGGGGGGGGGGGGGGGGGGGGGGGGGGGGGGGGGGGGGGGGGGGGGGGGGGGGGGGGGGGGGGGGGGGGGGGGGGGGGGGGGGGGGGGGGGGGGGGGGGGGGGGGGGGGGGGGGGGGGGGGGGGGGGGGGGGGGGGGGGGGGGGGGGGGGGGGGGGGGGGGGGGGGGGGGGGGGGGGGGGGGGGGGGGGGGGGGGGGGGGGGGGGGGGGGGGGGGGGGGGGGGGGGGGGGGGGGGGGGGGGGGGGGGGGGGGGGGGGGGGGGGGGGGGGGGGGGGGGGGGGGGGGGGGGGGGGGGGGGGGGGGGGGGGGGGGGGGGGGGGGGGGGGGGGGGGGGGGGGGGGGGGGGGGGGGGGGGGGGGGGGGGGGGGGGGGGGGGGGGGGGGGGGGGGGGGGGGGGGGGGGGGGGGGGGGGGGGGGGGGGGGGGGGGGGGGGGGGGGGGGGGGGGGGGGGGGGGGGGGGGGGGGGGGGGGGGGGGGGGGGGGGGGGGGGGGGGGGGGGGGGGGGGGGGGGGGGGGGGGGGGGGGGGGGGGGGGGGGGGGGGGGGGGGGGGGGGGGGGGGGGGGGGGGGGGGGGGGGGGGGGGGGGGGGGGGGGGGGGGGGGGGGGGGGGGGGGGGGGGGGGGGGGGGGGGGGGGGGGGGGGGGGGGGGGGGGGGGGGGGGGGGGGGGGGGGGGGGGGGGGGGGGGGGGGGGGGGGGGGGGGGGGGGGGGGGGGGGGGGGGGGGGGGGGGGGGGGGGGGGGGGGGGGGGGGGGGGGGGGGGGGGGGGGGGGGGGGGGGGGGGGGGGGGGGGGGGGGGGGGGGGGGGGGGGGGGGGGGGGGGGGGGGGGGGGGGGGGGGGGGGGGGGGGGGGGGGGGGGGGGGGGGGGGGGGGGGGGGGGGGGGGGGGGGGGGGTGGGGGGGGGGGGGGGGGGGGGGGGGGGGGGGGGGGGGGGGGGGGGGGGGGGGGGGGGGGGGGGGGGGGGGGGGGGGGGGGGGGGGGGGGGGGGGGGGGGGGGGGGGGGGGTGGGGGGGGGGGGGGGGGGGGGGGGGGGGGGGGGGGGGGGGGGGGGGGGGGGGGGGGGGGGGGGGGGGGGGGGGGGGGGGGGGGGGGGGGGGGGGGGGGGGGGGGGGGGGGGGGGGGGGGGGGGGGGGGGGGGGGGGGGGGGGGGGGGGGGGGGGGGGGGGGGGGGGGGGGGGGGGGGGGGGGGGGGGGGGGGGGGGGGGGGGGGGGGGGGGGGGGGGGGGGGGGGGGGGGGGGGGGGGGGGGGGGGGGGGGGGGGGGGGGGGGGGGGGGGGGGGGGGGGGGGGGGGGGGGGGGGGGGGGGGGGGGGGGGGGGGGGGGGGGGGGGGGGGGGGGGGGGGGGGGGGGGGGGGGGGGGGGGGGGGGGGGGGGGGGGGGGGGGGGGGGGGGGGGGGGGGGGGGGGGGGGGGGGGGGGGGGGGGGGGGGGGGGGGGGGGGGGGGGGGGGGGGGGGGGGGGGGGGGGGGGGGGGGGGGGGGGGGGGGGGGGGGGGGGGGGGGGGGGGGGGGGGGGGGGGGGGGGGGGGGGGGGGGGGGGGGGGGGGGGGGGGGGGGGGGGGGGGGGGGGGGGGGGGGGGGGGGGGGGGGGGGGGGGGGGGGGGGGGGGGGGGGGGGGGGGGGGGGGGGGGGGGGGGGGGGGGGGGGGGGGGGGGGGGGGGGGGGGGGGGGGGGGGGGGGGGGGGGGGGGGGGGGGGGGGGGGGGGGGGGGGGGGGGGGGGGGGGGGGGGGGGGGGGGGGGGGGGGGGGGGGGGGGGGGGGGGGGGGGGGGGGGGGGGGGGGGGGGGGGGGGGGGGGGGGGGGGGGGGGGGGGGGGGGGGGGGGGGGGGGGGGGGGGGGGGGGGGGGGGGGGGGGGGGGGGGGGGGGGGGGGGGGGGGGGGGGGGGGGGGGGGGGGGGGGGGGGGGGGGGGGGGGGGGGGGGGGGGGGGGGGGGGGGGGGGGGGGGGGGGGGGGGGGGGGGGGGGGGGGGGGGGGGGGGGGGGGGGGGGGGGGGGGGGGGGGGGGGGGGGGGGGGGGGGGGGGGGGGGGGGGGGGGGGGGGGGGGGGGGGGGGGGGGGGGGGGGGGGGGGGGGGGGGGGGGGGGGGGGGGGGGGGGGGGTGGGGGGGGGGGGGGGGGGGGGGGGGGGGGGGGGGGGGGGGGGGGGGGGGGGGGGGGGGGGGGGGGGGGGGGGGGGGGGGGGGGGGGGGGGGGGGGGGGGGGGGGGGGGGGGGGGGGGGGGGGGGGGGGGGGGGGGGGGGGGGGGGGGGGGGGGGGGGGGGGGGGGGGGGGGGGGGGGGGGGGGGGGGGGGGGGGGGGGGGGGGGGGGGGGGGGGGGGGGGGGGGGGGGGGGGGGGGGGGGGGGGGGGGGGGGGGGGGGGGGGGGGGGGGGGGGGGGGGGGGGGGGGGGGGGGGGGGGGGGGGGGGGGGGGGGGGGGGGGGGGGGGGGGGGGGGGGGGGGGGGGGGGGGGGGGGGGGGGGGGGGGGGGGGGGGGGGGGGGGGGGGGGGGGGGGGGGGGGGGGGGGGGGGGGGGGGGGGGGGGGGGGGGGGGGGGGGGGGGGGGGGGGGGGGGGGGGGGGGGGGGGGGGGGGGGGGGGGGGGGGGGGGGGGGGGGGGGGGGGGGGGGGGGGGGGGGGGGGGGGGGGGGGGGGGGGGGGGGGGGGGGGGGGGGGGGGGGGGGGGGGGGGGGGGGGGGGGGGGGGGGGGGGGGGGGGGGGGGGGGGGGGGGGGGGGGGGGGGGGGGGGGGGGGGGGGGGGGGGGGGGGGGGGGGGGGGGGGGGGGGGGGGGGGGGGGGGGGGGGGGGGGGGGGGGGGGGGGGGGGGGGGGGGGGGGGGGGGGGGGGGGGGGGGGGGGGGGGGGGGGGGGGGGGGGGGGGGGGGGGGGGGGGGGGGGGGGGGGGGGGGGGGGGGGGGGGGGGGGGGGGGGGGGGGGGGGGGGGGGGGGGGGGGGGGGGGGGGGGGGGGGGGGGGGGGGGGGGGGGGGGGGGGGGGGGGGGGGGGGGGGGGGGGGGGGGGGGGGGGGGGGGGGGGGGGGGGGGGGGGGGGGGGGGGGGGGGGGGGGGGGGGGGGGGGGGGGGGGGGGGGGGGGGGGGGGGGGGGGGGGGGGGGGGGGGGGGGGGGGGGGGGGGGGGGGGGGGGGGGGGGGGGGGGGGGGGGGGGGGGGGGGGGGGGGGGGGGGGGGGGGGGGGGGGGGGGGGGGGGGGGGGGGGGGGGGGGGGGGGGGGGGGGGGGGGGGGGGGGGGGGGGGGGGGGGGGGGGGGGGGGGGGGGGGGGGGGTGGGGGGGGGGGGGGGGGGGGGGGGGGGGGGGGGGGGGGGGGGGGGGGGGGGGGGGGGGGGGGGGGGGGGGGGGGGGGGGGGGGGGGGGGGGGGGGGGGGGGGGGGGGGGGGGGGGGGGGGGGGGGGGGGGGGGGGGGGGGGGGGGGGGGGGGGGGGGGGGGGGGGGGGGGGGGGGGGGGGGGGGGGGGGGGGGGGGGGTGGGGGGGGGGGGGGGGGGGGGGGGGGGGGGGGGGGGGGGGGGGGGGGGGGGGGGGGGGGGGGGGGGGGGGGGGGGGGGGGGGGGGGGGGGGGGGGGGGGGGGGGGGGGGGGGGGGGGGGGGGGGGGGGGGGGGGGGGGGGGGGGGGGGGGGGGGGGGGGGGGGGGGGGGGGGGGGGGGGGGGGGGGGGGGGGGGGGGGGGGGGGGGGGGGGGGGGGGGGGGGGGGGGGGGGGGGGGGGGGGGGGGGGGGGGGGGGGGGGGGGGGGGGGGGGGGGGGGGGGGGGGGGGGGGGGGGGGGGGGGGGGGGGGGGGGGGGGGGGGGGGGGGGGGGGGGGGGGGGGGGGGGGGGGGGGGGGGGGGGGGGGGGGGGGGGGGGGGGGGGGGGGGGGGGGGGGGGGGGGGGGGGGGGGGGGGGGGGGGGGGGGGGGGGGGGGGGGGGGGGGGGGGGGGGGGGGGGGGGGGGGGGGGGGGGGGGGGGGGGGGGGGGGGGGGGGGGGGGGGGGGGGGGGGGGGGGGGGGGGGGGGGGGGGGGGGGGGGGGGGGGGGGGGGGGGGGGGGGGGGGGGGGGGGGGGGGGGGGGGGGGGGGGGGGGGGGGGGGGGGGGGGGGGGGGGGGGGGGGGGGGGGGGGGGGGGGGGGGGGGGGGGGGGGGGGGGGGGGGGGGGGGGGGGGGGGGGGGGGGGGGGGGGGGGGGGGGGGGGGGGGGGGGGGGGGGGGGGGGGGGGGGGGGGGGGGGGGGGGGGGGGGGGGGTGGGGGGGGGGGGGGGGGGGGGGGGGGGGGGGGGGGGGGGGGGGGGGGGGGGGGGGGGGGGGGGGGGGGGGGGGGGGGGGGGGGGGGGGGGGGGGGGGGGGGGGGGGGGGGGGGGGGGGGGGGGGGGGGGGGGGGGGGGGGGGGGGGGGGGGGGGGGGGGGGGGGGGGGGGGGGGGGGGGGGGGGGGGGGGGGGGGGGGGGGGGGGGGGGGGGGGGGGGGGGGGGGGGGGGGGGGGGGGGGGGGGGGGGGGGGGGGGGGGGGGGGGGGGGGGGGGGGGGGGGGGGGGGGGGGGGGGGGGGGGGGGGGGGGGGGGGGGGGGTGGGGGGGGGGGGGGGGGGGGGGGGGGGGGGGGGGGGGGGGGGGGGGGGGGGGGGGGGGGGGGGGGGGGGGGGGGGGGGGGGGGGGGGGGGGGGGGGGGGGGGGGGGGGGGGGGGGGGGGGGGGGGGGGGGGGGGGGGGGGGGGGGGGGGGGGGGGGGGGGGGGGGGGGGGGGGGGGGGGGGGGGGGGGGGGGGGGGGGGGGGGGGGGGGGGGGGGGGGGGGGGGGGGGGGGGGGGGGGGGGGGGGGGGGGGGGGGGGGGGGGGGGGGGGGGGGGGGGGGGGGGGGGGGGGGGGGGGGGGGGGGGGGGGGGGGGGGGGGGGGGGGGGGGGGGGGGGGGGGGGGGGGGGGGGGGGGGGGGGGGGGGGGGGGGGGGGGGGGGGGGGGGGGGGGGGGGGGGGGGGGGGGGGGGGGGGGGGGGGGGGGGGGGGGGGGGGGGGGGGGGGGGGGGGGGGGGGGGGGGGGGGGGGGGGGGGGGGGGGGGGGGGGGGGGGGGGGGGGGGGGGGGGGGGGGGGGGGGGGGGGGGGGGGGGGGGGGGGGGGGGGGGGGGGGGGGGGGGGGGGGGGGGGGGGGGGGGGGGGGGGGGGGGGGGGGGGGGGGGGGGGGGGGGGGGGGGGGGGGGGGGGGGGGGGGGGGGGGGGGGGGGGGGGGGGGGGGGGGGGGGGGGGGGGGGGGGGGGGGGGGGGGGGGGGGGGGGGGGGGGGGGGGGGGGGGGGGGGGGGGGGGGGGGGGGGGGGGGGGGGGGGGGGGGGGGGGGGGGGGGGGGGGGGGGGGGGGGGGGGGGGGGGGGGGGGGGGGGGGGGGGGGGGGGGGGGGGGGGGGGGGGGGGGGGGGGGGGGGGGGGGGGGGGGGGGGGGGGGGGGGGGGGGGGGGGGGGGGGGGGGGGGGGGGGGGGGGGGGGGGGGGGGGGGGGGGGGGGGGGGGGGGGGGGGGGGGGGGGGGGGGGGGGGGGGGGGGGGGGGGGGGGGGGGGGGGGGGGGGGGGGGGGGGGGGGGGGGGGGGGGGGGGGGGGGGGGGGGGGGGGGGGGGGGGGGGGGGGGGGGGGGGGGGGGGGGGGGGGGGGGGGGGGGGGGGGGGGGGGGGGGGGGGGGGGGGGGGGGGGGGGGGGGGGGGGGGGGGGGGGGGGGGGGGGGGGGGGGGGGGGGGGGGGGGGGGGGGGGGGGGGGGGGGGGGGGGGGGGTGGGGGGGGGGGGGGGGGGGGGGGGGGGGGGGGGGGGGGGGGGGGGGGGGGGGGGGGGGGGGGGGGGGGGGGGGGGGGGGGGGGGGGGGGGGGGGGGGGGGGGGGGGGGGGGGGGGGGGGGGGGGGGGGGGGGGGGGGGGGGGGGGGGGGGGGGGGGGGGGGGGGGGGGGGGGGGGGGGGGGGGGGGGGGGGGGGGGGGGGGGGGGGGGGGGGGGGGGGGGGGGGGGGGGGGGGGGGGGGGGGGGGGGGGGGGGGGGGGGGGGGGGGGGGGGGGGGGGGGGGGGGGGGGGGGGGGGGGGGGGGGGGGGGGGGGGGGGGGGGGGGGGGGGGGGGGGGGGGGGGGGGGGGGGGGGGGGGGGGGGGGGGGGGGGGGGGGGGGGGGGGGGGGGGGGGGGGGGGGGGGGGGGGGGGGGGGGGGGGGGGGGGGGGGGGGGGGGGGGGGGGGGGGGGGGGGGGGGGGGGGGGGGGGGGGGGGGGGGGGGGGGGGGGGGGGGGGGGGGGGGGGGGGGGGGGGGGGGGGGGGGGGGGGGGGGGGGGGGGGGGGGGGGGGGGGGGGGGGGGGGGGGGGGGGGGGGGGGGGGGGGGGGGGGGGGGGGGGGGGGGGGGGGGGGGGGGGGGGTGGGGGGGGGGGGGGGGGGGGGGGGGGGGGGGGGGGGGGGGGGGGGGGGGGGGGGGGGGGGGGGGGGGGGGGGGGGGGGGGGGGGGGGGGGGGGGGGGGGGGGGGGGGGGGGGGGGGGGGGGGGGGGGGGGGGGGGGGGGGGGGGGGGGGGGGGGGGGGGGGGGGGGGGGGGGGGGGGGGGGGGGGGGGGGGGGGGGGGGGGGGGGGGGGGGGGGGGGGGGGGGGGGGGGGGGGGGGGGGGGGGGGGGGGGGGGGGGGGGGGGGGGGGGGGGGGGGGGGGGGGGGGGGGGGGGGGGGGGGGGGGGGGGGGGGGGGGGGGGGGGGGGGGGGGGGGGGGGGGGGGGGGGGGGGGGGGGGGGGGGGGGGGGGGGGGGGGGGGGGGGGGGGGGGGGGGGGGGGGGGGGGGGGGGGGGGGGGGGGGGGGGGGGGGGGGGGGGGGGGGGGGGGGGGGGGGGGGGGGGGGGGGGGGGGGGGGGGGGGGGGGGGGGGGGGGGGGGGGGGGGGGGGGGGGGGGGGGGGGGGGGTGGGGGGGGGGGGGGGGGGGGGGGGGGGGGGGGGGGGGGGGGGGGGGGGGGGGGGGGGGGGGGGGGGGGGGGGGGGGGGGGGGGGGGGGGGGGGGGGGGGGGGGGGGGGGGGGGGGGGGGGGGGGGGGGGGGGGGGGGGGGGGGGGGGGGGGGGGGGGGGGGGGGGGGGGGGGGGGGGGGGGGGGGGGGGGGGGGGGGGGGGGGGGGGGGGGGGGGGGGGGGGGGGGGGGGGGGGGGGGGGGGGGGGGGGGGGGGGGGGGGGGGGGGGGGGGGGGGGGGGGGGGGGGGGGGGGGGGGGGGGGGGGGGGGGGGGGGGGGGGGGGGGGGGGGGGGGGGGGGGGGGGGGGGGGGGGGGGGGGGGGGGGGGGGGGGGGGGGGGGGGGGGGGGGGGGGGGGGGGGGGGGGGGGGGGGGGGGGGGGGGGGGGGGGGGGGGGGGGGGGGGGGGGGGGGGGGGGGGGGGGGGGGGGGGGGGGGGGGGGGGGGGGGGGGGGGGGGGGGGGGGGGGGGGGGGGGGGGGGGGGGGGGGGGGGGGGGGGGGGGGGGGGGGGGGGGGGGGGGGGGGGGGGGGGGGGGGGGGGGGGGGGGGGGGGGGGGGGGGGGGGGGGGGGGGGGGGGGGGGGGGGGGGGGGGGGGGGGGGGGGGGGGGGGGGGGGGGGGGGGGGGGGGGGGGGGGGGGGGGGGGGGGGGGGGGGGGGGGGGGGGGGGGGGGGGGGGGGGGGGGGGGGGGGGGGGGGGGGGGGGGGGGGGGGGGGGGGGGGGGGGGGGGGGGGGGGGGGGGGGGGGGGGGGGGGGGGGGGGGGGGGGGGGGGGGGGGGGGGGGGGGGGGGGGGGGGGGGGGGGGGGGGGGGGGGGGGGGGGGGGGGGGGGGGGGGGGGGGGGGGGGGGGGGGGGGGGGGGGGGGGGGGGGGGGGGGGGGGGGGGGGGGGGGGGGGGGGGGGGGGGGGGGGGGGGGGGGGGGGGGGGGGGGGGGGGGGGGGGGGGGGGGGGGGGGGGGGGGGGGGGGGGGGGGGGGGGGGGGGGGGGGGGGGGGGGGGGGGGGGGGGGGGGGGGGGGGGGGGGGGGGGGGGGGGGGGGGGGGGGGGGGGGGGGGGGGGGGGGGGGGGGGGGGGGGGGGGGGGGGGGGGGGGGGGGGGGGGGGGGGGGGGGGGGGGGGGGGGGGGGGGGGGGGGGGGGGGGGGGGGGGGGGGGGGGGGGGGGGGGGGGGGGGGGGGGGGGGGGGGGGGGGGGGGGGGGGGGGGGGGGGGGGGGGGGGGGGGGGGGGGGGGGGGGGGGGGGGGGGGGGGGGGGGGGGGGGGGGGGGGGGGGGGGGGGGGGGGGGGGGGGGGGGGGGGGGGGGGGGGGGGGGGGGGGGGGGGGGGGGGGGGGGGGGGGGGGGGGGGGGGGGGGGGGGGGGGGGGGGGGGGGGGGGGGGGGGGGGGGGGGGGGGGGGGGGGGGGGGGGGGGGGGGGTGGGGGGGGGGGGGGGGGGGGGGGGGGGGGGGGGGGGGGGGGGGGGGGGGGGGGGGGGGGGGGGGGGGGGGGGGGGGGGGGGGGGGGGGGGGGGGGGGGGGGGGGGGGGGGGGGGGGGGGGGGGGGGTGGGGGGGGGGGGGGGGGGGGGGGGGGGGGGGGGGGGGGGGGGGGGGGGGGGGGGGGGGGGGGGGGGGGGGGGGGGGGGGGGGGGGGGGGGGGGGGGGGGGGGGGGGGGGGGGGGGGGGGGGGGGGGGGGGGGGGGGGGGGGGGGGGGGGTGGGGGGGGGGGGGGGGGGGGGGGGGGGGGGGGGGGGGGGGGGGGGGGGGGGGGGGGGGGGGGGGGGGGGGGGGGGGGGGGGGGGGGGGGGGGGGGGGGGGGGGGGGGGGGGGGGGGGGGGGGGGGGGGGGGGGGGGGGGGGGGGGGGGGGGGGGGGGGGGGGGGGGGGGGGGGGGGGGGGGGGGGGGGGGGGGGGGGGGGGGGGGGGGGGGGGGGGGGGGGGGGGGGGGGGGGGGGGGGGGGGGGGGGGGGGGGGGGGGGGGGGGGGGGGGGGGGGGGGGGGGGGGGGGGGGGGGGGGGGGGGGGGGGGGGGGGGGGGGGGGGGGGGGGGGGGGGGGGGGGGGGGGGGGGGGGGGGGGGGGGGGGGGGGGGGGGGGGGGGGGGGGGGGGGGGGGGGGGGGGGGGGGGGGGGGGGGGGGGGGGGGGGGGGGGGGGGGGGGGGGGGGGGGGGGGGGGGGGGGGGGGGGGGGGGGGGGGGGGGGGGGGGGGGGGGGGGGGGGGTGGGGGGGGGGGGGGGGGGGGGGGGGGGGGGGGGGGGGGGGGGGGGGGGGGGGGGGGGGGGGGGGGGGGGGGGGGGGGGGGGGGGGGGGGGGGGGGGGGGGGGGGGGGGGGGGGGGGGGGGGGGGGGGGGGGGGGGGGGGGGGGGGGGGGGGGGGGGGGGGGGGGGGGGGGGGGGGGGGGGGGGGGGGGGGGGGGGGGGGGGGGGGGGGGGGGGGGGGGGGGGGGGGGGGGGGGGGGGGGGGGGGGGGGGGGGGGGGGGGGGGGGGGGGGGGGGGGGGGGGGGGGGGGGGGGGGGGGGGGGGGGGGGGGGGGGGGGGGGGGGGGGGGGGGGGGGGGGGGGGGGGGGGGGGGGGGGGGGGGGGGGGGGGGGGGGGGGGGGGGGGGGGGGGGGGGGGGGGGGGGGGGGGGGGGGGGGGGGGGGGGGGGGGGGGGGGGGGGGGGGGGGGGGGGGGGGGGGGGGGGGGGGGGGGGGGGGGGGGGGGGGGGGGGGGGGGGGGGGGGGGGGGGGGGGGGGGGGGGGGGGGGGGGGGGGGGGGGGGGGGGGGGGGGGGGGGGGGGGGGGGGGGGGGGGGGGGGGGGGGGGGGGGGGGGGGGGGGGGGGGGGGGGGGGGGGGGGGGGGGGGGGGGGGGGGGGGGGGGGGGGGGGGGGGGGGGGGGGGGGGGGGGGGGGGGGGGGGGGGGGGGGGGGGGGGGGGGGGGGGGGGGGGGGGGGGGGGGGGGGGGGGGGGGGGGGGGGGGGGGGGGGGGGGGGGGGGGGGGGGGGGGGGGGGGGGGGGGGGGGGGGGGGGGGGGGGGGGGGGGGGGGGGGGGGGGGGGGGGGGGGGGGGGGGGGGGGGGGGGGGGGGGGGGGGGGGGGGGGGGGGGGGGGGGGGGGGGGGGGGGGGGGGGGGGGGTGGGGGGGGGGGGGGGGGGGGGGGGGGGGGGGGGGGGGGGGGGGGGGGGGGGGGGGGGGGGGGGGGGGGGGGGGGGGGGGGGGGGGGGGGGGGGGGGGGGGGGGGGGGGGGGGGGGGGGGGGGGGGGGGGGGGGGGGGGGGGGGGGGGGGGGGGGGGGGGGGGGGGGGGGGGGGGGGGGGGGGGGGGGGGGGGGGGGGGGGGGGGGGGGGGGGGGGGGGGGGGGGGGGGGGGGGGGGGGGGGGGGGGGGGGGGGGGGGGGGGGGGGGGGGGGGGGGGGGGGGGGGGGGGGGGGGGGGGGGGGGGGGGGGGGGGGGGGGGGGGGGGGGGGGGGGGGGGGGGGGGGGGGGGGGGGGGGGGGGGGGGGGGGGGGGGGGGGGGGGGGGGGGGGGGGGGGGGGGGGGGGGGGGGGGGGGGGGGGGGGGGGGGGGGGGGGGGGGGGGGGGGGGGGGGGGGGGGGGGGGGGGGGGGGGGGGGGGGGGGGGGGGGGGGGGGGGGGGGGGGGGGGGGGGGGGGGGGGGGGGGGGGGGGGGGGGGGGGGGGGGGGGGGGGGGGGGGGGGGGGGGGGGGGGGGGGGGGGGGGGGGGGGGGGGGGGGGGGGGGGGGGGGGGGGGGGGGGGGGGGGGGGGGGGGGGGGGGGGGGGGGGGGGGGGGGGGGGGGGGGGGGGGGGGGGGGGGGGGGGGGGGGGGGGGGGGGGGGGGGGGGGGGGGGGGGGGGGGTGGGGGGGGGGGGGGGGGGGGGGGGGGGGGGGGGGGGGGGGGGGGGGGGGGGGGGGGGGGGGGGGGGGGGGGGGGGGGGGGGGGGGGGGGGGGGGGGGGGGGGGGGGGGGGGGGGGGGGGGGGGGGGGGGGGGGGGGGGGGGGGGGGGGGGGGGGGGGGGGGGGGGGGGGGGGGGGGGGGGGGGGGGGGGGGGGGGGGGGGGGGGGGGGGGGGGGGGGGGGGGGGGGGGGGGGGGGGGGGGGGGGGGGGGGGGGGGGGGGGGGGGGGGGGGGGGGGGGGGGGGGGGGGGGGGGGGGGGGGGGGGGGGGGGGGGGGGGGGGGGGGGGGGGGGGGGGGGGGGGGGGGGGGGGGGGGGGGGGGGGGGGGGGGGGGGGGGGGGGGGGGGGGGGGGGGGGGGGGGGGGGGGGGGGGGGGGGGGGGGGGGGGGGGGGGGGGGGGGGGGGGGGGGGGGGGGGGGGGGGGGGGGGGGGGGGGGGGGGGGGGGGGGGGGGGGGGGGGGGGGGGGGGGGGGGGGGGGGGGGGGGGGGGGGGGGGGGGGGGGGGGGGGGGGGGGGGGGGGGGGGGGGGGGGGGGGGGGGGGGGGGGGGGGGGGGGGGGGGGGGGGGGGGGGGGGGGGGGGGGGGGGGGGGGGGGGGGGGGGGGGGGGGGGGGGGGGGGGGGGGGGGGGGGGGGGGGGGGGGGGGGGGGGGGGGGGGGGGGGGGGGGGGGGGGGGGGGGGGGGGGGGGGGGGGGGGGGGGGGGGGGGGGGGGGGGGGGGGGGGGGGGGGGGGGGGGGGGGGGGGGGGGGGGGGGGGGGGGGGGGGGGGGGGGGGGGGGGGGGGGGGGGGGGGGGGGGGGGGGGGGGGGGGGGGGGGGGGGGGGGGGGGGGGGGGGGGGGGGGGGGGGGGGGGGGGGGGGGGGGGGGGGGGGGGGGGGGGGGGGGGGGGGGGGGGGGGGGGGGGGGGGGGGGGGGGGGGGGGGGGGGGGGGGGGGGGGGGGGGGGGGGGGGGGGGGGGGGGGGGGGGGGGGGGGGGGGGGGGGGGGGGGGGGGGGGGGGGGGGGGGGGGGGGGGGGGGGGGGGGGGGGGGGGGGGGGGGGGGGGGGGGGGGGGGGGGGGGGGGGGGGGGGGGGGGGGGGGGGGGGGGGGGGGGGGGGGGGGGGGGGGGGGGGGGGGGGGGGGGGGGGGGGGGGGGGGGGGGGGGGGGGGGGGGGGGGGGGGGGGGGGGGGGGGGGGGGGGGGGGGGGGGGGGGGGGGGGGGGGGGGGGGGGGGGGGGGGGGGGGGGGGGGGGGGGGGGGGGGGGGGGGGGGGGGGGGGGGGGGGGGGGGGGGGGGGGGGGGGGGGGGGGGGGGGGGGGGGGGGGGGGGGGGGGGTGGGGGGGGGGGGGGGGGGGGGGGGGGGGGGGGGGGGGGGGGGGGGGGGGGGGGGGGGGGGGGGGGGGGGGGGGGGGGGGGGGGGGGGGGGGGGGGGGGGGGGGGGGGGGGGGGGGGGGGGGGGGGGGGGGGGGGGGGGGGGGGGGGGGGGGGGGGGGGGGGGGGGGGGGGGGGGGGGGGGGGGGGGGGGGGGGGGGGGGGGGGGGGGGGGGGGGGGGGGGGGGGGGGGGGGGGGGGGGGGGGGGGGGGGGGGGGGGGGGGGGGGGGGGGGGGGGGGGGGGGGGGGGGGGGGGGGGGGGGGGGGGGGGGGGGGGGGGGGGGGGGGGGGGGGGGGGGGGGGGGGGGGGGGGGGGGGGGGGGGGGGGGGGGGGGGGGGGGGGGGGGGGGGGGGGGGGGGGGGGGGGGGGGGGGGGGGGGGGGGGGGGGGGGGGGGGGGGGGGGGGGGGGGGGGGGGGGGGGGGGGGGGGGGGGGGGGGGGGGGGGGGGGGGGGGGGGGGGGGGGGGGGGGGGGGGGGGGGGGGGGGGGGGGGGGGGGGGGGGGGGGGGGGGGGGGGGGGGGGGGGGGGGGGGGGGGGGGGGGGGGGGGGGGGGGGGGGGGGGGGGGGGGGGGGGGGGGGGGGGGGGGGGGGGGGGGGGGGGGGGGGGGGGGGGGGGGGGGGGGGGGGGGGGGGGGGGGGGGGGGGGGGGGGGGGGGGGGGGGGGGGGGGTGGGGGGGGGGGGGGGGGGGGGGGGGGGGGGGGGGGGGGGGGGGGGGGGGGGGGGGGGGGGGGGGGGGGGGGGGGGGGGGGGGGGGGGGGGGGGGGGGGGGGGGGGGGGGGGGGGTGGGGGGGGGGGGGGGGGGGGGGGGGGGGGGGGGGGGGGGGGGGGGGGGGGGGGGGGGGGGGGGGGGGGGGGGGGGGGGGGGGGGGGGGGGGGGGGGGGGGGGGGGGGGGGGGGGGGGGGGGGGGTGGGGGGGGGGGGGGGGGGGGGGGGGGGGGGGGGGGGGGGGGGGGGGGGGGGGGGGGGGGGGGGGGGGGGGGGGGGGGGGGGGGGGGGGGGGGGGGGGGGGGGGGGGGGGGGGGGGGGGGGGGGGGGGGGGGGGGGGGGGGGGGGGGGGGGGGGGGGGGGGGGGGGGGGGGGGGGGGGGGGGGGGGGGGGGGGGGGGGGGGGGGGGGGGGGGGGGGGGGGGGGGGGGGGGGGGGGGGGGGGGGGGGGGGGGGGGGGGGGGGGGGGGGGGGGGGGGGGGGGGGGGGGGGGGGGGGGGGGGGGGGGGGGGGGGGGGGGGGGGGGGGGGGGGGGGGGGGGGGGGGGGGGGGGGGGGGGGGGGGGGGGGGGGGGGGGGGGGGGGGGGGGGGGGGGGGGGGGGGGGGGGGGGGGGGGGGGGGGGGGGGGGGGGGGGGGGGGGGGGGGGGGGGGGGGGGGGGGGGGGGGGGGGGGGGGGGGGGGGGGGGGGGGGGGGGGGGGGGGGGGGGGGGGGGGGGGGGGGGGGGGGGGGGGGGGGGGGGGGGGGGGGGGGGGGGGGGGGGGGGGGGGGGGGGGGGGGGGGGGGGGGGGGGGGGGGGGGGGGGGGGGGGGGGGGGGGGGGGGGGGGGGGGGGGGGGGGGGGGGGGGGGGGGGGGGGGGGGGGGGGGGGGGGGGGGGGGGGGGGGGGGGGGGGGGGGGGGGGGGGGGGGGGGGGGGGGGGGGGGGGGGGGGGGGGGGGGGGGGGGGGGGGGGGGGGGGGGGGGGGGGGGGGGGGGGGGGGGGGGGGGGGGGGGGGGGGGGGGGGGGGGGGGGGGGGGGGGGGGGGGGGGGGGGGGGGGGGGGGGGGGGGGGGGGGGGGGGGGGGGGGGGGGGGGGGGGGGGGGGGGGGGGGGGGGGGGGGGGGGGGTGGGGGGGGGGGGGGGGGGGGGGGGGGGGGGGGGGGGGGGGGGGGGGGGGGGGGGGGGGGGGGGGGGGGGGGGGGGGGGGGGGGGGGGGGGGGGGGGGGGGGGGGTGGGGGGGGGGGGGGGGGGGGGGGGGGGGGGGGGGGGGGGGGGGGGGGGGGGGGGGGGGGGGGGGGGGGGGGGGGGGGGGGGGGGGGGGGGGGGGGGGGGGGGGGGGGGGGGGGGGGGGGGGGGGGGGGGGGGGGGGGGGGGGGGGGGGGGGGGGGGGGGGGGGGGGGGGGGGGGGGGGGGGGGGGGGGGGGGGGGGGGGGGGGGGGGGGGGGGGGGGGGGGGGGGGGGGGGGGGGGGGGGGGGGGGGGGGGGGGGGGGGGGGGGGGGGGGGGGGGGGGGGGGGGGGGGGGGGGGGGGGGGGGGGGGGGGGGGGGGGGGGGGGGGGGGGGGGGGGGGGGGGGGGGGGGGGGGGGGGGGGGGGGGGGGTGGGGGGGGGGGGGGGGGGGGGGGGGGGGGGGGGGGGGGGGGGGGGGGGGGGGGGGGGGGGGGGGGGGGGGGGGGGGGGGGGGGGGGGGGGGGGGGGGGGGGGGGGGGGGGGGGGGGGGGGGGGGGGGGGGGGGGGGGGGGGGGGGGGGGGGGGGGGGGGGGGGGGGGGGGGGGGGGGGGGGGGGGGGGGGGGGGGGGGGGGGGGGGGGGGGGGGGGGGGGGGGGGGGGGGGGGGGGGGGGGGGGGGGGGGGGGGGGGGGGGGGGGGGGGGGGGGGGGGGGGGGGGGGGGGGGGGGGGGGGGGGGGGGGGGGGGGGGGGGGGGGGGGGGGGGGGGGGGGGGGGGGGGGGGGGGGGGGGGGGGGGGGGGGTGGGGGGGGGGGGGGGGGGGGGGGGGGGGGGGGGGGGGGGGGGGGGGGGGGGGGGGGGGGGGGGGGGGGGGGGGGGGGGGGGGGGGGGGGGGGGGGGGGGGGGGGGGGGGGGGGGGGGGGGGGGGGGGGGGGGGGGGGGGGGGGGGGGGGGGGGGGGGGGGGGGGGGTGGGGGGGGGGGGGGGGGGGGGGGGGGGGGGGGGGGGGGGGGGGGGGGGGGGGGGGGGGGGGGGGGGGGGGGGGGGGGGGGGGGGGGGGGGGGGGGGGGGGGGGGGGGGGGGGGGGGGGGGGGGGGGGGGGGGGGGGGGGGGGGGGGGGGGGGGGGGGGGGGGGGGGGGGGGGGGGGGGGGGGGGGGGGGGGGGGGGGGGGGGGGGGGGGGGGGGGGGGGGGGGGGGGGGGGGGGGGGGGGGGGGGGGGGGGGGGGGGGGGGGGGGGGGGGGGGGGGGGGGGGGGGGGGGGGGGGGGGGGGGGGGGGGGGGGGGGGGGGGGGGGGGGGGGGGGGGGGGGGGGGGGGGGGGGGGGGGGGGGGGGGGGGGGGGGGGGGGGGGGGGGGGGGGGGGGGGGGGGGGGGGGGGGGGGGGGGGGGGGGGGGGGGGGGGGGGGGGGGGGGGGGGGGGGGGGGGGGGGGGGGGGGGGGGGGGGGGGGGGGGGGGGGGGGGGGGGGGGGGGGGGGGGGGGGGGGGGGGGGGGGGGGGGGGGGGGGGGGGGGGGGGGGGGGGGGGGGGGGGGGGGGGGGGGGGGGGGGGGGGGGGGGGGGGGGGGGGGGGGGGGGGGGGGGGGGGGGGGGGGGGGGGGGGGGGGGGGGGGGGGGGGGGGGGGGGGGGGGGGGGGGGGGGGGGGGGGGGGGGGGGGGGGGGGGGGGGGGGGGGGTGGGGGGGGGGGGGGGGGGGGGGGGGGGGGGGGGGGGGGGGGGGGGGGGGGGGGGGGGGGGGGGGGGGGGGGGGGGGGGGGGGGGGGGGGGGGGGGGGGGGGGGGGGGGGGGGGGGGGGTGGGGGGGGGGGGGGGGGGGGGGGGGGGGGGGGGGGGGGGGGGGGGGGGGGGGGGGGGGGGGGGGGGGGGGGGGGGGGGGGGGGGGGGGGGGGGGGGGGGGGGGGGGGGGGGGGGGGGGGGGGGGGGGGGGGGGGGGGGGGGGGGGGGGGGGGGGGGGGGGGGGGGGGGGGGGGGGGGGGGGGGGGGGGGGGGGGGGGGGGGGGGGGGGGGGGGGGGGGGGGGGGGGGGGGGGGGGGGGGGGGGGGGGGGGGGGGGGGGGGGGGGGGGGGGGGGGGGGGGGGGGGGGGGGGGGGGGGGGGGGGGGGGGGGGGGGGGGGGGGGGGGGGGGGGGGGGGGGGGGGGGGGGGGGGGGGGGGGGGGGGGGGGGGGGGGGGGGGGGGGGGGGGGGGGGGGGGGGGGGGGGGGGGGGGGGGGGGGGGGGGGGGGGGGGGGGGGGGGGGGGGGGGGGGGGGGGGGGGGGGGGGGGGGGGGGGGGGGGGGGGGGGGGGGGGGGGGGGGGGGGGGGGGGGGGGGGGGGGGGGGGGGGGGGGGGGGGGGGGGGGGGGGGGGGGGGGGGGGGGGGGGGGGGGGGGGGGGGGGGGGGGGGGGGGGGGGGGGGGGGGGGGGGGGGGGGGGGGGGGGGGGGGGGGGGGGGGGGGGGGGGGGGGGGGGGGGGGGGGGGGGGGGGGGGGGGGGGGGGGGGGGGGGGGGGGGGGGGGGGGGGGGGGGGGTGGGGGGGGGGGGGGGGGGGGGGGGGGGGGGGGGGGGGGGGGGGGGGGGGGGGGGGGGGGGGGGGGGGGGGGGGGGGGGGGGGGGGGGGGGGGGGGGGGGGGGGGGGGGGGGGGGGGGGGGGGGGGGGGGGGGGGGGGGGGGGGGGGGGGGGGGGGGGGGGGGGGGGGGGGGGGGGGGGGGGGGGGGGGGGGGGGGGGGGGGGGGGGGGGGGGGGGGGGGGGGGGGGGGGGGGGGGGGGGGGGGGGGGGGGGGGGGGGGGGGGGGGGGGGGGGGGGGGGGGGGGGGGGGGGGGGGGGGGGGGGGGGGGGGGGGGGGGGGGGGGGGGGGGGGGGGGGGGGGGGGGGGGGGGGGGGGGGGGGGGGGGGGGGGGGGGGGGGGGGGGGGGGGGGGGGGGGGGGGGGGGGGGGGGGGGGGGGGGGGGGGGGGGGGGGGGGGGGGGGGGGGGGGGGGGGGGGGGGGGGGGGGGGGGGGGGGGGGGGGGGGGGGGGGGGGGGGGGGGGGGGGGGGGGGGGGGGGGGGGGGGGGGGGGGGGGGTGGGGGGGGGGGGGGGGGGGGGGGTGGGGGGGGGGGGGGGGGGGGGGGGGGGGGGGGGGGGGGGGGGGGGGGGGGGGGGGGGGGGGGGGGGGGGGGGGGGGGGGGGGGGGGGGGGGGGGGGGGGGGGGGGGGGGGGGGGGGGGGGGGGGGGGGGGGGGGGGGGGGGGGGGGGGGGGGGGGGGGGGGGGGGGGGGGGGGGGGGGGGGGGGGGGGGGGGGGGGGGGGGGGGGGGGGGGGGGGGGGGGGGGGGGGGGGGGGGGGGGGGGGGGGGGGGGGGGGGGGGGGGGGGGGGGGGGGGGGGGGGGGGGGGGGGGGGGGGGGGGGGGGGGGGGGGGGGGGGGGGGGGGGGGGGGGGGGGGGGGGGGGGGGGGGGGGGGGGGGGGGGGGGGGGGGGGGGGGGGGGGGGGGGGGGGGGGGGGGGGGGGGGGGGGGGGGGGTGGGGGGGGGGGGGGGGGGGGGGGGGGGGGGGGGGGGGGGGGGGGGGGGGGGGGGGGGGGGGGGGGGGGGGGGGGGGGGGGGGGGGGGGGGGGGGGGGGGGGGGGGGGGGGGGGGGGGGGGGGGGGGGGGGGGGGGGGGGGGGGGGGGGGGGGGGGGGGGGGGGGGGGTGGGGGGGGGGGGGGGGGGGGGGGGGGGGGGGGGGGGGGGGGGGGGGGGGGGGGGGGGGGGGGGGGGGGGGGGGGGGGGGGGGGGGGGGGGGGGGGGGGGGGGGGGGGGGGGGGGGGGGGGGGGGGGGGGGGGGGGGGGGGGGGGGGGGGGGGGGGGGGGGGGGGGGGGGGGGGGGGGGGGGGGGGGGGGGGGGGGGGGGGGGGGGGGGGGGGGGGGGGGGGGGGGGGGGGGGGGGGGGGGGTGGGGGGGGGGGGGGGGGGGGGGGGGGGGGGGGGGGGGGGGGGGGGGGGGGGGGGGGGGGGGGGGGGGGGGGGGGGGGGGGGGGGGGGGGGGGGGGGGGGGGGGGGGGGGGGGGGGGGGGGGGGGGGGGGGGGGGGGGGGGGGGGGGGGGGGGGGGGGGGGGGGGGGGGGGGGGGGGGGGGGGGGGGGGGGGGGGGGGGGGGGGGGGGGGGGGGGGGGGGGGGGGGGGGGGGGGGGGGGGGGGGGGGGGGGGGGGGGGGGGGGGGGGGGGGGGGGGGGGGGGGGGGGGGGGGGGGGGGGGGGGGGGGGGGGGGGGGGGGGGGGGGGGGGGGGGGGGGGGGGGGGGGGGGGGGGGGGGGGGGGGGGGGGGGGGGGGGGGGGGGGGGGGGGGGGGGGGGGGGGGGGGGGGGGGGGGGGGGGGGGGGGGGGGGGGGGGGGGGGGGGGGGGGGGGGGGGGGGGGGGGGGGGGGGGGGGGGGGGGGGGGGGGGGGGGGGGGGGGGGGGGGGGGGGGGGGGGGGGGGGGGGGGGGGGGGGGGGGGGGGGGGGGGGGGGGGGGGGGGGGGGGGGGGGGGGGGGGGGGGGGGGGGGGGGGGGGGGGGGGGGGGGGGGGGGGGGGGGGGGGGGGGGGGGGGGGGGGGGGGGGGGGGGGGGGGGGGGGGGGGGGGGGGGGGGGGGGGGGGGGGGGGGGGGGGGGGGGGGGGGGGGGGGGGGGGGGGGGGGGGGGGGGGGGGGGGGGGGGGGGGGGGGGGGGGGGGGGGGGGGGGGGGGGGGGGGGGGGGGGGGGGGGGGGGGGGGGGGGGGGGGGGGGGGGGGGGGGGGGGGGGGGGGGGGGGGGGGGGGGGGGGGGGGGGGGGGGGGGGGGGGGGGGGGGGGGGGGGGGGGGGGGGGGGGGGGGGGGGGGGGGGGGGGGGGGGGGGGGGGGGGGGGGGGGGGGGGGGGGGGGGTGGGGGGGGGGGGGGGGGGGGGGGGGGGGGGGGGGGGGGGGGGGGGGGGGGGGGGGGGGGGGGGGGGGGGGGGGGGGGGGGGGGGGGGGGGGGGGGGGGGGGGGGGGGGGGGGGGGGGGGGGGGGGGGGGGGGGGGGGGGGGGGGGGGGGGGGGGGGGGGGGGGGGGGGGGGGGGGGGGGGGGGGGGGGGGGGGGGGGGGGGGGGGGGGGGGGGGGGGGGGGGGGGGGGGGGGGGGGGGGGGGGGGGGGGGGGGGGGGGGGGGGGGGGGGGGGGGGGGGGGGGGGGGGGGGGGGGGGGGGGGGGGGGGGGGGGGGGGGGGGGGGGGGGGGGGGGGGGGGGGGGGGGGGGGGGGGGGGGGGGGGGGGGGGGGGGGGGGGGGGGGGGGGGGGGGGGGGGGGGGGGGGGGGGGGGGGGGGGGGGGGGGGGGGGGGGGGGGGGGGGGGGGGGGGGGGGGGGGGGGGGGGGGGGGGGGGGGGGGGGGGGGGGGGGGGGGGGGGGGGGGGGGGGGGGGGGGGGGGGGGGGGGGGGGGGGGGGGGGGGGGGGGGGGGGGGGGGGGGGGGGGGGGGGGGGGGGGGGGGGGGGGGGGGGGGGGGGGGGGGGGGGGGGGGGGGGGGGGGGGGGGGGGGGGGGGGGGGGGGGGGGGGGGGGGGGGGGGGGGGGGGGGGGGGGGGGGGGGGGGGGGGGGGGGGGGGGGGGGGGGGGGGGGGGGGGGGGGGGGGGGGGGGGGGGGGGGGGGGGGGGGGGGGGGGGGGGGGGGGGGGGGGGGGGGGGGGGGGGGGGGGGGGGGGGGGGGGGGGGGGGGGGGGTGGGGGGGGGGGGGGGGGGGGGGGGGGGGGGGGGGGGGGGGGGGGGGGGGGGGGGGGGGGGGGGGGGGGGGGGGGGGGGGGGGGGGGGGGGGGGGGGGGGGGGGGGGGGGGGGGGGGGGGGGGGGGGGGGGGGGGGGGGGGGGGGGGGGGGGGGGGGGGGGGGGGGGGGGGGGGGGGGGGGGGGGGGGGGGGGGGGGGGGGGGGGGGGGGGGGGGGGGGGGGGGGGGGGGGGGGGGGGGGGGGGGGGGGGGGGGGGGGGGGGGGGGGGGGGGGGGGGGGGGGGGGGGGGGGGGGGGGGGGGGGGGGGGGGGGGGGGGGGGGGGGGGGGGGGGGGGGGGGGGGGGGGGGGGGGGGGGGGGGGGGGGGGGGGGGGGGGGGGGGGGGGGGGGGGGGGGGGGGGGGGGGGGGGGGGGGGGGGGGGGGGGGGGGGGGGGGGGGGGGGGGGGGGGGGGGGGGGGGGGGGGGGGGGGGGGGGGGGGGGGGGGGGGGGGGGGGGGGGGGGGGGGGGGGGGGGGGGGGGGGGGGGGGGGGGGGGGGGGGGGGGGGGGGGGGGGGGGGGGGGGGGGGGGGGGGGGGGGGGGGGGGGGGGGGGGGGGGGGGGGGGGGGGGGGGGGGGGGGGGGGGGGGGGGGGGGGGGGGGGGGGGGGGGGGGGGGGGGGGGGGGGGGGGGGGGGGGGGGGGGGGGGGGGGGGGGGGGGGGGGGGGGGGGGGGGGGGGGGGGGGGGGGGGGGGGGGGGGGGGGGGGGGGGGGGGGGGGGGGGGGGGGGGGGGGGGGGGGGGGGGGGGGGGGGGGGGGGGGGGGGGGGGGGGGGGGGGGGGGGGGGGGGGGGGGGGGGGGGGGGGGGGGGGGGGGGGGGGGGGGGGGGGGGGGGGGGGGGGGGGGGGGGGGGGGGGGGGGGGGGGGGGGGGGGGGGGGGGGGGGGGGGGGGGGGGGGGGGGGGGGGGGGGGGGGGGGGGGGGGGGGGGGGGGGTGGGGGGGGGGGGGGGGGGGGGGGGGGGGGGGGGGGGGGGGGGGGGGGGGGGGGGGGGGGGGGGGGGGGGGGGGGGGGGGGGGGGGGGGGGGGGGGGGGGGGGGGGGGGGGGGGGGGGGGGGGGGGGGGGGGGGGGGGGGGGGGGGGGGGGGGGGGGGGGGGGGGGGGGGGGGGGGGGGGGGGGGGGGGGGGGGGGGGGGGGGGGGGGGGGGGGGGGGGGGGGGGGGGGGGGGGGGGGGGGGGGGGGGGGTGGGGGGGGGGGGGGGGGGGGGGGGGGGGGGGGGGGGGGGGGGGGGGGGGGGGGGGGGGGGGGGGGGGGGGGGGGGGGGGGGGGGGGGGGGGGGGGGGGGGGGGGGGGGGGGGGGGGGGGGGGGGGGGGGGGGGGGGGGGGGGGGGGGGGGGGGGGGGGGTGGGGGGGGGGGGGGGGGGGGGGGGGGGGGGGGGGGGGGGGGGGGGGGGGGGGGGGGGGGGGGGGGGGGGGGGGGGGGGGGGGGGGGGGGGGGGGGGGGGGGGGGGGGGGGGGGGGGGGGGGGGGGGGGGGGGGGGGGGGGGGGGGGGGGGGGGGGGGGGGGGGGGGGGGGGGGGGGGGGGGGGTGGGGGGGGGGGGGGGGGGGGGGGGGGGGGGGGGGGGGGGGGGGGGGGGGGGGGGGGGGGGGGGGGGGGGGGGGGGGGGGGGGGGGGGGGGGGGGGGGGGGGGGGGGGGGGGGGGGGGGGGGGGGGGGGGGGGGGGGGGGGGGGGGGGGGGGGGGGGGGGGGGGGGGGGGGGGGGGGGGGGGGGGGGGGGGGGGGGGGGGGGGGGTGGGGGGGGGGGGGGGGGGGGGGGGGGGGGGGGGGGGGGGGGGGGGGGGGGGGGGGGGGGGGGGGGGGGGGGGGGGGGGGGGGGGGGGGGGGGGGGGGGGGGGGGGGGGGGGGGGGGGGGGGGGGGGGGGGGGGGGGGGGGGGGGGGGGGGGGGGGGGGGGGGGGGGGGGGGGGGGGGGGGGGGGGGGGGGGGGGGGGGGGGGGGGGGGGGGGGGGGGGGGGGGGGGGGGGGGGGGGGGGGGGGGGGGGGGGGGGGGGGGGGGGGGGGGGGGGGGGGGGGGGGGGGGGGGGGGGGGGGGGGGGGGGGGGGGGGGGGGGGGGGGGGGGGGGGGGGGGGGGGGGGGGGGGGGGGGGGGGGGGGGGGGGGGGGGGGGGGGGGGGGGGGGGGGGGGGGGGGGGGGGGGGGGGGGGGGGGGGGGGGGGGGGGGGGGGGGGGGGGGGGGGGGGGGGGGGGGGGGGGGGGGGGGGGGGGGGGGGGGGGGGGGGGGGGGGGGGGGGGGGGGGGGGGGGGGGGGGGGGGGGGGGGGGGGGGGGGGGGGGGGGGGGGGGGGGGGGGGGGGGGGGGGGGGGGGGGGGGGGGGGGGGGGGGGGGGGGGGGGGGGGGGGGGGGGTGGGGGGGGGGGGGGGGGGGGGGGGGGGGGGGGGGGGGGGGGGGGGGGGGGGGGGGGGGGGGGGGGGGGGGGGGGGGGGGGGGGGGGGGGGGGGGGGGGGGGGGGGGGGGGGGGGGGGGGGGGGGGGGGGGGGGGGGGGGGGGGGGGGGGGGGGGGGGGGGGGGGGGGGGGGGGGGGGGGGGGGGGGGGGGGGGGGGGGGGGGGGGGGGGGGGGGGGGGGGGGGGGGGGGGGGGGGGGGGGGGGGGGGGGGTGGGGGGGGGGGGGGGGGGGGGGGGGGGGGGGGGGGGGGGGGGGGGGGGGGGGGGGGGGGGGGGGGGGGGGGGGGGGGGGGGGGGGGGGGGGGGGGGGGGGGGGGGGGGGGGGGGGGGGGGGGGGGGGGGGGGGGGGGGGGGGGGGGGGGGGGGGGGGGGGGGGGGGGGGGGGGGGGGGGGGGGGGGGGGGGGTGGGGGGGGGGGGGGGGGGGGGGGGGGGGGGGGGGGGGGGGGGGGGGGGGGGGGGGGGGGGGGGGGGGGGGGGGGGGGGGGGGGGGGGGGGGGGGGGGGGGGGGGGGGGGGGGGGGGGGGGGGGGGGGGGGGGGGGGGGGGGGGGGGGGGGGGGGGGGGGGGGGGGGGGGGGGGGGGGGGGGGGGGGGGGGGGGGGGGGGGTGGGGGGGGGGGGGGGGGGGGGGGGGGGGGGGGGGGGGGGGGGGGGGGGGGGGGGGGGGGGGGGGGGGGGGGGGGGGGGGGGGGGGGGGGGGGGGGGGGGGGGGGGGGGGGGGGGGGGGGGGGGGGGGGGGGGGGGGGGGGGGGGGGGGGGGGGGGGGGGGGGGGGGGGGGGGGGGGGGGGGGGGGGGGGGGGGGGGGGGGGGGGGGGGGGGGGGGGGGGGGGGGGGGGGGGGGGGGGGGGGGGGGGGGGGGGGGGGGGGGGGGGGGGGGGGGGGGGGGGGGGGGGGGGGGGGGGGGGGGGGGGGGGGGGGGGGGGGGGGGGGGGGGGGGGGGGGGGGGGGGGGGGGGGGGGGGGGGGGGGGGGGGGGGGGGGGGGGGGGGGGGGGGGGGGGGGGGGGGGGGGGGGGGGGGGGGGGGGGGGGGGGGGGGGGGGGGGGGGGGGGGGGGGGGGGGGGGGGGGGGGGGGGGGGGGGGGGGGGGGGGGGGGGGGGGGGGGGGGGGGGGGGGGGGGGGGGGGGGGGGGGGGGGGGGGGGGGGGGGGGGGGGGGGGGGGGGGGGGGGGGGGGGGGGGGGGGGGGGGGGGGGGGGGGGGGGGGGGGGGGGGGGGGGGGGGGGGGGGGGGGGGGGGGGGGGGGGGGGGGGGGGGGGGGGGGGGGGGGGTGGGGGGGGGGGGGGGGGGGGGGGGGGGGGGGGGGGGGGGGGGGGGGGGGGGGGGGGGGGGGGGGGGGGGGTGGGGGGGGGGGGGGGGGGGGGGGGGGGGGGGGGGGGGGGGGGGGGGGGGGGGGGGGGGGGGGGGGGGGGGGGGGGGGGGGGGGGGGGGGGGGGGGGGGGGGGGGGGGGGGGGGGGGGGGGGGGGGGGGGGGGGGGGGGGGGGGGGGGGGGGGGGGGGGGGGGGGGGGGGGGGGGGGGGGGGGGGGGGGGGGGGGGGGGGGGGGGGGGGGGGGGGGGGGGGGGGGGGGGGGGGGGGGGGGGGGGGGGGGGGGGGGGGGGGGGGGTGGGGGGGGGGGGGGGGGGGGGGGGGGGGGGGGGGGGGGGGGGGGGGGGGGGGGGGGGGGGGGGGGGGGGGGGGGGGGGGGGGGGGGGGGGGGGGGGGGGGGGGGGGGGGGGGGGGGGGGGGGGGGGGGGGGGGGGGGGGGGGGGGGGGGGGGGGGGGGGGGGGGGGGGGGGGGGGGGGGGGGGGGGGGGGGGGGGGGGGGGGGGGGGGGGGGGGGGGGGGGGGGGGGGGGGGGGGGGGGGGGGGGGGGGGGGGGGGGGGGGGGGGGGGGGGGGGGGGGGGGGGGGGGGGGGGGGGGGGGGGGGGGGGGGGGGGGGGGGGGGGGGGGGGGGGGGGGGGGGGGGTGGGGGGGGGGGGGGGGGGGGGGGGGGGGGGGGGGGGGGGGGGGGGGGGGGGGGGGGGGGGGGGGGGGGGGGGGGGGGGGGGGGGGGGGGGGGGGGGGGGGGGGGGGGGGGGGGGGGGGGGGGGGGGGGGGGGGGGGGGGGGGGGGGGGGGGGGGGGGGGGGGGGGGGGGGGGGGGGGGGGGGGGGGGGGGGGGGGGGGGGGGGGGGGGGGGGGGGGGGGGGGGGGGGGGGGGGGGGGGGGGGGGGGGGGGGGGGGGGGGGGGGGGGGGGGGGGGGGGGGGGGGGGGGGGGGGGGGGGGGGGGGGGGGGGGGGGGGGGGGGGGGGGGGGGGGGGGGGGGGGGGGGGGGGGTGGGGGGGGGGGGGGGGGGGGGGGGGGGGGGGGGGGGGGGGGGGGGGGGGGGGGGGGGGGGGGGGGGGGGGGGGGGGGGGGGGGGGGGGGGGGGGGGGGGGGGGGGGGGGGGGGGGGGGGGGGGGGGGGGGGGGGGGGGGGGGGGGGGGGGGGGGGGGGGGGGGGGGGGGGGGGGGGGGGGGGGGGGGGGGGGGGGGGGGGGGGGGGGGGGGGGGGGGGGGGGGGGGGGGGGGGGGGGGGGGGGGGGGGGGGGGGGGGGGGGGGGGGGGGGGGGGGGGGGGGGGGGGGGGGGGGGGGGGGGGGGGGGGGGGGGGGGGGGGGGGGGGGGGGGGGGGGGGGGGGGGGGGGGGGGGGGGGGGGGGGGGGGGGGGGGGGGGGGGGGGGGGGGGGGGGGGGGGGGGGGGGGGGGGGGGGGGGGGGGGGGGGGGGGGTGGGGGGGGGGGGGGGGGGGGGGGGGGGGGGGGGGGGGGGGGGGGGGGGGGGGGGGGGGGGGGGGGGGGGGGGGGGGGGGGGGGGGGGGGGGGGGGGGGGGGGGGGGGGGGGGGGGGGGGGGGGGGGGGGGGGGGGGGGGGGGGGGGGGGGGGGGGGGGGGGGGGGGGGGGGGGGGGGGGGGGGGGGGGGGGGGGGGGGGGGGGGGGGGGGGGGGGGGGGGGGGGGGGGGGGGGGGGGGGGGGGGGGGGGGGGGGGGGGGGGGGGGGGGGGGGGGGGGGGGGGGGGGGGGGGGGGGGGGGGGGGGGGGGGGGGGGGGGGGGGGGGGGGGGGGGGGGGGGGGGGGGGGGGGGGGGGGGGGGGGGGGGGGGGGGGGGGGGGGGGGGGGGGGGGGGGGGGGGGGGGGGGGGGGGGGGGGGGGGGGGGGGGGGGGGGGGGGGGGGGGGGGGGGGGGGGGGGGGGGGGGGGGGGGGGGGGGGGGGGGGGGGGGGGGGGGGGGGGGGGGGGGGGGGGGGGGGGGGGGGGGGGGGGGGGGGGGGGGGGGGGGGGGGGGGGGGGGGGGGGGGGGGGGGGGGGGGGGGGGGGGGGGGGGGGGGGGGGGGGGGGGGGGGGGGGGGGGGGGGGGGGGGGGGGGGGGGGGGGGGGGGGGGGGGGGGGGGGGGGGGGGGGGGGGGGGGGGGGGGGGGGGGGGGGGGGGGGGGGGGGGGGGGGGGGGGGGGGGGGGGGGGGGGGGGGGGGGGGGGGGGGGGGGGGGGGGGGGGGGGGGGGGGGGGGGGGGGGGGGGGGGGGGGGGGGGGGGGGGGGGGGGGGGGGGGGGGGGGGGGGGGGGGGGGGGGGGGGGGGGGGGGGGGGGGGGGGGGGGGGGGGGGGGGGGGGGGGGGGGGGGGGGGGGGGGGGGGGGGGGGGGGGGGGGGGGGGGGGGGGGGGGGGGGGGGGGGGGGGGGGGGGGGGGGGGGGGGGGGGGGGGGGGGGGGGGGGGGGGGGGGGGGGGGGGGGGGGGGGGGGGGGGGGGGGGGGGGGGGGGGGGGGGGGGGGGGGGGGGGGGGTGGGGGGGGGGGGGGGGGGGGGGGGGGGGGGGGGGGGGGGGGGGGGGGGGGGGGGGGGGGGGGGGGGGGGGGGGGGGGGGGGGGGGGGGGGGGGGGGGGGGTGGGGGGGGGGGGGGGGGGGGGGGGGGGGGGGGGGGGGGGGGGGGGGGGGGGGGGGGGGGGGGGGGGGGGGGGGGGGGGGGGGGGGGGGGGGGGGGGGGGGGGGGGGGGGGGGGGGGGGGGGGGGGGGGGGGTGGGGGGGGGGGGGGGGGGGGGGGGGGGGGGGGGGGGGGGGGGGGGGGGGGGGGGGGGGGGGGGGGGGGGGGGGGGGGGGGGGGGGGGGGGGGGGGGGGGGGGGGGGGGGGGGGGGGGGGGGGGGGGGGGGGGGGGGGGGGGGGGGGGGGGGGGGGGGGGGGGGGGGGGGGGGGGGGGGGGGGGGGGGGGGGGGGGGGGGGGGGGGGGGGGGGGGGGGGGGGGGGGGGGGGGGGTGGGGGGGGGGGGGGGGGGGGGGGGGGGGGGGGGGGGGGGGGGGGGGGGGGGGGGGGGGGGGGGGGGGGGGGGGGGGGGGGGGGGGGGGGGGGGGGGGGGGGGGGGGGGGGGGGGGGGGGGGGGGGGGGGGGGGGGGGGGGGGGGGGGGGGGGGGGGGGGGGGGGGGGGGGGGGGGGGGGGGGGGGGGGGGGGGGTGGGGGGGGGGGGGGGGGGGGGGGGGGGGGGGGGGGGGGGGGGGGGGGGGGGGGGGGGGGGGGGGGGGGGGGGGGGGGGGGGGGGGGGGGGGGGGGGGGGGGGGGGGGGGGGGGGGGGGGGGGGGGGGGGGGGGGGGGGGGGGGGGGGGGGGGGGGGGGGGGGGGGGGGGGGGGGGGGGGGGGGGGGGGGGGGGGGGGGGGGGGGGGGGGGGGGGGGGGGGGGGGGGGGGGGGGGGGGGGGGGGGGGGGGGGGGGGGGGGGGGGGGGGGGGGGGGGGGGGGGGGGGGGGGGGGGGGGGGGGGGGGGGGGGGGGGGGGGGGGGGGGGGGGGGGGTGGGGGGGGGGGGGGGGGGGGGGGGGGGGGGGGGGGGGGGGGGGGGGGGGGGGGGGGGGGGGGGGGGGGGGGGGGGGGGGGGGGGGGGGGGGGGGGGGGGGGGGGGGGGGGGGGGGGGGGGGGGGGGGGGGGGGGGGGGGGGGGGGGGGGGGGGGGGGGGGGGGGGGGGGGGGGGTGGGGGGGGGGGGGGGGGGGGGGGGGGGGGGGGGGGGGGGGGGGGGGGGGGTGGGGGGGGGGGGGGGGGGGGGGGGGGGGGGGGGGGGGGGGGGGGGGGGGGGGGGGGGGGGGGGGGGGGGGGGGGGGTGGGGGGGGGGGGGGGGGGGGGGGGGGGGGGGGGGGGGGGGGGGGGGGGGGGGGGGGGGGGGGGGGGGGGGGGGGGGGGGGGGGGGGGGGGGGGGGGGGGGGGGGGGGGGGGGGGGGGGGGGGGGGGGGGGGGGGGGGGGGGGGGGGGGGGGGGGGGGGGGGGGGGGGGGGGGGGGGGGGGGGGGGGGGGGGGGGGGGGGGGGGGGGGGGGGGGGGGGGGGGGGTGGGGGGGGGGGGGGGGGGGGGGGGGGGGGGGGGGGGGGGGGGGGGGGGGGGGGGGGGGGGGGGGGGGGGGGGGGGGGGGGGGGGGGGGGGGGGGGGGGGGGGGGGGGGGGGGGGGGGGGGGGGGGGGGGGGGGGGGGGGGGGGGGGGGGGGGGGGGGGGGGGGGGGGGGGGGGGGGGGGGGGGGGGGGGGGGGGGGGGGGGGGGGGGGGGGGGGGGGGGGGGGGGGGGGGGGGGGGGGGGGGGGGGGGGGGGGGGGGGGGGGGGGGGGGGGGGGGGGGGGGGGGGGGGGGGGGGGGGGGGGGGGGGGGGGGGGGGGGGGGGGGGGGGGGGGGGGGGGGGGGGGGGGGGGGGGGGGGGGGGGGGGGGGGGGGGGGGGGGGGGGGGGGGGGGGGGGGGGGGGGGGGGGGGGGTGGGGGGGGGGGGGGGGGGGGGGGGGGGGGGGGGGGGGGGGGGGGGGGGGGGGGGGGGGGGGGGGGGGGGGGGGGGGGGGGGGGGGGGGGGGGGGGGGGGGGGGGGGGGGGGGGGGGGGGGGGGGGGGGGGGGGGGGGGGGGGGGGGGGGGGGGGGGGGGGGGGGGGGGGGGGGGGGGGGGGGGGGGGGGGGGGGGGGGGGGGGGGGGGGGGGGGGGGGGGGGGGGGGGGGGGGGGGGGGGGGGGGGGGGGGGGGGGGGGGGGGGGGGGGGGGTGGGGGGGGGGGGGGGGGGGGGGGGGGGGGGGGGGGGGGGGGGGGGGGGGGGGGGGGGGGGGGGGGGGGGGGGGGGGGGGGGGGGGGGGGGGGGGGGGGGGGGGGGGGGGGGGGGGGGGGGGGGGGGGTGGGGGGGGGGGGGGGGGGGGGGGGGGGGGGGGGGGGGGGGGGGGGGGGGGGGGGGGGGGGGGGGGGGGGGGGGGGGGGGGGGGGGGGGGGGGGGGGGGGGGGGGGGGGGGGGGGGGGGGGGGGGGGGGGGGGGGGGGGGGGGGGGGGGGGGGGGGGGGGGGGGGGGGGGGGGGTGGGGGGGGGGGGGGGGGGGGGGGGGGGGGGGGGGGGGGGGGGGGGGGGGGGGGGGGGGGGGGGGGGGGGGGGGGGGGGGGGGGGGGGGGGGGGGGGGGGGGGGGGGGGGGGGGGGGGGGGGGGGGGGGGGGGGGGGGGGGGGGGGGGGGGGGGGGGGGGGGGGGGGGGGGGGGGGGGGGGGGGGGGGGGGGGGGGGGGGGGGGGGGGGGGGGGGGGGGGGGGGGGGGGGGGGGGGGGGGGGGGGGGGGGGGGTGGGGGGGGGGGGGGGGGGGGGGGGGGGGGGGGGGGGGGGGGGGGGGGGGGGGGGGGGGGGGGGGGGGGGGGGGGGGGGGGGGGGGGGGGGGGGGGGGGGGGGGGGGGGGGGGGGGGGGGGGGGGGGGGGGGGGGGGGGGGGGGGGGGGGGGGGGGGGGGGGGGGGGGGGGGGGGGGGGGGGGGGGGGGGGGGGGGGGGGGGGGGGGGGGGGGGGGGGGGGGGGGGGGGGGGGGGGGGGGGGGGGGGGGGGGGGGGGGGGGGGGGGGTGGGGGGGGGGGGGGGGGGGGGGGGGGGGGGGGGGGGGGGGGGGGGGGGGGGGGGGGGGGGGGGGGGGGGGGGGGGGGGGGGGGGGGGGGGGGGGGGGGGGGGGGGGGGGGGGGGGGGGGGGGGGGGGGGGGGGGGGGGGGGGGGGGGGGGGGGGGGGGGGGGGGGGGGGGGGGGGGGGGGGGGGGGGGGGGGGGGGGGGGGGGGGGGGGGGGGGGGGGGGGGGGGGGGGGGGGGGGGGGGGGGGGGGGGGGGGGGGGGGGGGGGGGGGGGGGGGGGGGGGGGGGGGGGGGGGGGGGGGGGGGGGGGGGGGGGGGGGGGGGGGGGGGGGGGGGGGGGGGGGGGGGGGGGGGGGGGTGGGGGGGGGGGGGGGGGGGGGGGGGGGGGGGGGGGGGGGGGGGGGGGGGGGGGGGGGGGGGGGGGGGGGGGGGGGGGGGGTGGGGGGGGGGGGGGGGGGGGGGGGGGGGGGGGGGGGGGGGGGGGGGGGGGGGGGGGGGGGGGGGGGGGGGGGGGGGGGGGGGGGGGGGGGGGGGGGGGGGGGGGGGGGGGGGGGGGGGGGGGGGGGGGGGGGGGGGGGGGGGGGGGGGGGGGGGGGGGGGGGGGGGGGGGGGGGGGGGGGGGGGGGTGGGGGGGGGGGGGGGGGGGGGGGGGGGGGGGGGGGGGGGGGGGGGGGGGGGGGGGGGGGGGGGGGGGGGGGGGGGGGGGGGGGGGGGGGGGGGGGGGGGGGGGGGGGGGGGGGGGGGGGGGGGGGGGGGGGGGGGGGGGGGGGGGGGGGGGGGGGGGGGGGGGGGGGGGGGGGGGGGGGGGGGGGGGGGGGGGGGGGGGGGGGGGGGGGGGGGGGGGGGGGGGGGGGGGGGGGGGGGGGGGGGGGGGGGGGGGGGGGGGGGGGGGGGGGGGGGGGGGGGGGGGGGGGGGGGGGGGGGGGGGGGGGGGGGGGGGGGGGGGGGGGGGGGGGGGGGGGGGGGGGGGGGGGGGGGGGGGGGGGGGGGGGGGGGGGGGGGGGGGGTGGGGGGGGGGGGGGGGGGGGGGGGGGGGGGGGGGGGGGGGGGGGGGGGGGGGGGGGGGGGGGGGGGGGGGGGGGGGGGGGGGGGGGGGGGGGGGGGGGGGGGGGGGGGGGGGGGGGGGGGGGGGGGGGGGGGGGGGGGGGGGGGGGGGGGGGGGGGGGGGGGGGGGGGGGGGGGGGGGGGGGGGGGGGGGGGGGGGGGGGGGGGGGGGGGGGGGGGGGGGGGGGGGGGGGGGGGGGGGGGGGGGGGGGGGGGGGGGGGGGGGGGGGGGGGGGGGGGGGGGGGGGGGGGGGGGGGGGGGGGGGGGGGGGGGGGGGGGGGGGGGGGGGGGGGGGGGGGGGGGGGGGGGGGGGTGGGGGGGGGGGGGGGGGGGGTGGGGGGGGGGGGGGGGGGGGGGGGGGGGGGGGGGGGGGGGGGGGGGGGGGGGGGGGGGGGGGGGGGGGGGGGGGGGGGGGGGGGGGGGGGGGGGGGGGGGGGGGGGGGGGGGGGGGGGGGGGGGGGGGGGGGGGGGGGGGGGGGGGGGGGGGGGGGGGGGGGGGGGGGGGGGGGGGGGGGGGGGGGGGGGGGGGGGGGGGGGGGGGGGGGGGGGGGGGGGGGGGGGGGGGGGGGGGGGGGGGGGGGGGGGGGGGGGGGGGGGGGGGGGGGGGGGGGGGTGGGGGGGGGGGGGGGGGGGGGGGGGGGGGGGGGGGGGGGGGGGGGGGGGGGGGGGGGGGGGGGGGGGGGGGGGGGGGGGGGGGGGGGGGGGGGGGGGGGGGGGGGGGGGGGGGGGGGGGGGGGGGGGGGGGGGGGGGGGGGGGGGGGGGGGGGGGGGGGGGGGGGGGGGGGGGGGGGGGGGGGGGGGGGGGGGGGGGGGGGGGGGGGGGGGGGGGGGGGGGGGGGGGGGGGGGGGGGGGGGGGGGGGGGGGGGGGGGGGGGGGGGGGGGGGGGGGGGGGGGGGGGGGGGGGGGGGGGGGGGGGGGGGGGGGGGGGGGGGGGGGGGGGGGGGGGGGGGGGGGGGGGGGGGGGGGGGGGGGGGGTGGGGGGGGGGGGGGGGGGGGGGGGGGGGGGGGGGGGGGGGGGGGGGGGGGGGGGGGGGGGGGGGGGGGGGGGGGGGGGGGGGGGGGGGGGGGGGGGGGGGGGGGGGGGGGGGGGGGGGGGGGGGGGGGGGGGGGGGGTGGGGGGGGGGGGGGGGGGGGGGGGGGGGGGGGGGGGGGGGGGGGGGGGGGGGGGGGGGGGGGGGGGGGGGGGGGGGGGGGGGGGGGGGGGGGGGGGGGGGGGGGGGGGGGGGGGGGGGGGGGGGGGGGGGGGGGGGGGGGGGGGGGGGGGGGGGGGGGGGGGGGGGGGGGGGGGGGGGGGGGGGGGGGGGGGGGGGGGGGGGGGGGGGGGGGGGGGGGGGGGGGGGGGGGGGGGGGGGGGGGGGGGGGGGGGGGGGGGGGGGGGGGGGGTGGGGGGGGGGGGGGGGGGGGGGGGGGGGGGGGGGGGGGGGGGGGGGGGGGGGGGGGGGGGGGGGGGGGGGGGGGGGGGGGGGGGGGGGGGGGGGGGGGGGGGGGGGGGGGGGGGGGGGGGGGGGGGGGGGGGGGGGGGGGGGGGGGGGGGGGGGGGGGGGGGGGGGGGGGGGGGGGGGGGGGGGGGGGGGGGGGGGGGGGGGGGGGGGGGGGGGGGGGGGGGGGGGGGGGGGGGGGGGGGGGGGGGGGGGGGGGGGGGGGGGGGGGGGGGGGGGGGGGGGGGGGGGGGGGGGGGGGGGGGGGGGGGGGGGGGGGGGGGGGGGGGGGGGGGGGGGGGGGGGGGGGGGGGGGGGGGGGGGGGGGGGGGGGGGGGGGGGGGGGGGGGGGGGGGGGGGGGGGGGGGGGGGGGGGGGGGGGGGGGGGGGGGGGGGGGGGGGGGGGGGGGGGGGGGGGGGGGGGGGGGGGGGGGGGGGGGGGGGGGGGGGGGGGGGGGGGGGGGGGGGGGGGGGGGGGGGGGGGGGGGGGGGGGGGGGGGGGGGGGGGGGGGGGGGGGGGGGGGGGGGGGGGGGGGGGGGGGGGGGGGGGGGGGGGGGGGGGGGGGGGGGGGGGGGGGGGGGGGGGGGGGGGGGGGGGGGGGGGGGGGGGGGGGGGGGGGGGTGGGGGGGGGGGGGGGGGGGGGGGGGGGGGGGGGGGGGGGGGGGGGGGGGGGGGGGTGGGGGGGGGGGGGGGGGGGGGGGGGGGGGGGGGGGGGGGGGGGGGGGGGGGGGGGGGGGGGGGGGGGGGGGGGGGGGGGGGGGGGGGGGGGGGGGGGGGGGGGGGGGGGGGGGGGGGGGGGGGGGGGGGGGGGGGGGGGGGGGGGGGGGGGGGGGGGGGGGGGGGGGGGGGGGGGGGGGGGGGGGGGGGGGGGGGGGGGGGGGGGGGGGGGGGGGGGGGGGGGGGGGGGGGGGGGGGGGGGGGGGGGGGGGGGGGGGGGGGGGGGGGGGGGGGGGGGGGGGGGGGGGGGGGGTGGGGGGGGGGGGGGGGGGGGGGGGGGGGGGGGGGGGGGGGGGGGGGGGGGGGGGGGGGGGGGGGGGGGGGGGGGGGGGGGGGGGGGGGGGGGGGGGGGGGGGGGGGGGGGGGGGGGGGGGGGGGGGGGGGGGGGGGGGGGGGGGGGGGGGGGGGGGGGGGGGGGGGGGGGGGGGGGGGGGGGGGGGGGTGGGGGGGGGGGGGGGGGGGGGGGGGGGGGGGGGGGGGGGGGGGGGGGGGGGGGGGGGGGGGGGGGGGGGGGGGGGGGGGGGGGGGGGGGGGGGGGGGGGGGGGGGGGGGGGGGGGGGGGGGGGGGGGGGGGGGGGGGGGGGGGGGGGGGGGGGGGGGGGGGGGGGGGGGGGGGGGGGGGGGGGGGGGGGGGGGGGGGGGGGGGGGGGGGGGGGGGGGGGGGGGGGGGGGGGGGGGGGGGGGGGGGGGGGGGGGGGGGGGGGGGGGGGGGGGGGGGGGGGGGGGGGGGGGGGGGGGGGGGGGGGGGGGGGGGGGGGGGGGGGGGGGGGGGGGGGGGGGGGGGGGGGGGGGGGGGGGGGGGGGGGGGGGGGGGGGGGGGGGGGGGGGGGGGGGGGGGGGGGGGGGGGGGGGGGGGGGGGGGGGGGGGGGGGGGGGGGGGGGGGGGGGGGGGGGGGGGGGGGGGGGGGGGGGGGGGGGGGGGGGGGGGGGGGGGGGGGGGGGGGGGGGGGGGGGGGGGGGGGGGGGGGGGGGGGGGGGGGGGGGGGGGGGGGGGGGGGGGGGGGGGGGGGGGGGGGGGGGGGGGGGGGGGGGGGGGGGGGGGGGGGGGGGGGGGGGGGGGGGGGGGGGGGGGGGGGGGGGGGGGGGGGGGGGGGGGGGGGGGGGGGGGGGGGGGGGGGGGGGGGGGGGGGGGGGGGGGGGGGGGGGGGGGGGGGGGGGGGGGGGGGGGGGGGGGGGGGGGGGGGGGGGGGGGGGGGGGGGGGGGGGGGGGTGGGGGGGGGGGGGGGGGGGGGGGGGGGGGGGGGGGGGGGGGGGGGGGGGGGGGGGGGGGGGGGGGGGGGGGGGGGGGGGGGGGGGGGGGGGGGGGGGGGGGGGGGGGGGGGGGGGGGGGGGGGGGGGGGGGGGGGGGGGGGGGGGGGGGGGGGGGGGGGGGGGGGGGGGGGGGGGGGGGGGGTGGGGGGGGGGGGGGGGGGGGGGGGGGGGGGGGGGGGGGGGGGGGGGGGGGGGGGGGGGGGGGGGGGGGGGGGGGGGGGGGGGGGGGGGGGGGGGGGGGGGGGGGGGGGGGGGGGGGGGGGGGGGGGGGGGGGGGGGGGGGGGGGGGGGGGGGGGGGGGGGGGGGGGGGGGGGGGGGGGGGGGGGGGGGGGGGGGGGGGGGGGGGGGGGGGGGGGGGGGGGGGGGGGGGGGGGGGGGGGGGGGGGGGGGGGGGGGGGGGGGGGGGGGGGGGGGGGGGGGGGGGGGGGGGGGGGGGGGGGGGGTGGGGGGGGGGGGGGGGGGGGGGGGGGGGGGGGGGGGGGGGGGGGGGGGGGGGGGGGGGGGGGGGGGGGGGGGGGGGGGGGGGGGGGGGGGGTGGGGGGGGGGGGGGGGGGGGGGGGGGGGGGGGGGGGGGGGGGGGGGGGGGGGGGGGGGGGGGGGGGGGGGGGGGGGGGGGGGGGGGGGGGGGGGGGGGGGGGGGGGGGGGGGGGGGGGGGGGGGGGGGGGGGGGGGGGGGGGGGGGGGGGGGGGGGGGGGGGGGGGGGGGGGGGGGGGGGGGGGGGGGGGGGGGGGGGGGGGGGGGGGGGGGGGGGGGGGGGGGGGGGGGGGGGGGGGGGGGGGGGGGGGGGGGGGGGGGGGGGGGGGGGGGGGGGGGGGGGGGGGGGGGGGGGGGGGGGGGGGGGGGGGGGGGGGGGGGGGGGGGGGGGGGGGGGGGGGGGGGGGGGGGGGGGGGGGGGGGGGGGGTGGGGGGGGGGGGGGGGGGGGGGGGGGGGGGGGGGGGGGGGGGGGGGGGGGGGGGGGGGGGGGGGGGGGGGGGGGGGGGGGGGGGGGGGGGGGGGGGGGGGGGGGGGGGGGGGGGGGGGGGGGGGGGGGGGGGGGGGGGGGGGGGGGGGGGGGGGGGGGGGGGGGGGGGGGGGGGGGGGGGGGGGGGGGGGGGGGGGGGGGGGGGGGGTGGGGGGGGGGGGGGGGGGGGGGGGGGGGGGGGGGGGGGGGGGGGGGGGGGGGGGGGGGGGGGGGGGGGGGGGGGGGGGGGGGGGGGGGGGGGGGGGGGGGGGGGGGGGGGGGGGGGTGGGGGGGGGGGGGGGGGGGGGGGGGGGGGGGGGGGGGGGGGGGGGGGGGGGGGGGGGGGGGGGGGGGGGGGGGGGGGGGGGGGGGGGGGGGGGGGGGGGGGGGGGGGGGGGGGGGGGGGGGGGGGGGGGGGGGGGGGGGGGGGGGGGGGGGGGGGGGGGGGGGGGGGGGGGGGGGGGGGGGGGGGGGGGGGGGGGGGGGGTGGGGGGGGGGGGGGGGGGGGGGGGGGGGGGGGGGGGGGGGGGGGGGGGGGGGGGGGGGGGGGGGGGGGGGGGGGGGGGGGGGGGGGGGGGGGGGGGGGGGGGGGGGGGGGGGGGGGGGGGGGGGGGGGGGGGGGGGGGGGGGGGGGGGGGGGGGGGGGGGGGGGGGGGGGGGGGGGGGGGGGGGGGGGGGGGGGGGGGGGGGGGGGGGGGGGGGGGGGGGGGGGGGGGGGGGGGGGGGGGGGGGGGGGGGGGGGGGGGGGGGGGGGGGGGGGGGGGGGGGGGGGGGGGGGGGGGGGGGGGGTGGGGGGGGGGGGGGGGGGGGGGGGGGGGGGGGGGGGGGGGGGGGGGGGGTGGGGGGGGGGGGGGGGGGGGGGGGGGGGGGGGGGGGGGGGGGGGGGGGGGGGGGGGGGGGGGGGGGGGGGGGGGGGGGGGGGGGGGGGGGGGGGGGGGGGGGGGGGGGGGGGGGGGGGGGGGGGGGGGGGGGGGGGGGGGGGGGGGGGGGGGGGGGGGGGGGGGGGGGGGGGGGGGGGGGGGGGGGGGGGGGGGGGGGGGGGGGGGGGGGGGGGGGGGGGGGGGGGGGGGGGGGGGGGGGGGGGGGGGGGGGGGGGGGGGGGGGGGGGGGGGGGGGGGGGGGGGGGGGGGGGGGGTGGGGGGGGGGGGGGGGGGGGGGGGGGGGGGGGGGGGGGGGGGGGGGGGGGGGGGGGGGGGGGGGGGGGGGGGGGGGGGGGGGGGGGGGGGGGGGGGGGGGGGGGGGGGGGGGGGGGGGGGGGGGGGGGGGGGGGGGGGGGGGGGGGGGGGGGGGGGGGGGGGGGGGGGGGGGGGGGGGGGGGGGGGGGGGGGGGGGGGGGGGGGGGGGGGGTGGGGGGGGGGGGGGGGGGGGGGGGGGGGGGGGGGGGGGTGGGGGGGGGGGGGGGGGGGGGGGGGGGGGGGGGGGGGGGGGGGGGGGGGGGGGGGGGGGGGGGGGGGGGGGGGGGGGGGGGGGGGGGGGGGGGGGGGGGGGGGGGGGGGGGGGGGGGGGGGGGGGGGGGGGGGGGGGGGGGGGGGGGGGGGGGGGGGGGGGGGGGGGGGGGGGGGGGGGGGGGGGGGGGGGGGGGGGGGGGGGGGGGGGGGGGGGGGGGGGGGGGGGGGGGGGGGGGGGGGGGGGGGGGGGGGGGGGGGGGGGGGGGGGGGGGGGGGGGGGGGGGGGGGGGGGGGGGGGGGGGGTGGGGGGGGGGGGGGGGGGGGGGGGGGGGGGGGGGGGGGGGGGGGGGGGGGGGGGGGGGGGGGGGGGGGGGGGGGGGGGGGGGGGGGGGGGGGGGGGGGGGGGGGGGGGGGGGGGGGGGGGGGGGGGGGGGGGGGGGGGGGGGGGGGGGGGTGGGGGGGGGGGGGGGGGGGGGGGGGGGGGGGGGGGGGGGGGGGGGGGGGGGGGGGGGGGGGGGGGGGGGGGGGGGGGGGGGGGGGGGGGGGGGGGGGGGGGGGGGGGGGGGGGGGGGGGGGGGGGGGGTGGGGGGGGGGGGGGGGGGGGGGGGGGGGGGGGGGGGGGGGGGGGGGGGGGGGGGGGGGGGGGGGGGGGGGGGGGGGGGGGGGGGGGGGGGGGGGGGGGGGGGGGGGGGGGGGGGGGGGGGGGGGGGGGGGGGGGGGGGGGGGGGGGGGGGGGGGGGGGGGGGGGGGGGGGGGGGGGGGGGGGGGGGGGGGGGGGGGGGGGGGGTGGGGGGGGGGGGGGGGGGGGGGGGGGGGGGGGGGGGGGGGGGGGGGGGGGGGGGGGGGGGGGGGGGGGGGGGGGGGGGGGGGGGGGGGGGGGGGGGGGGGGGGGGGGGGGGGGGGGGGGGGGGGTGGGGGGGGGGGGGGGGGGGGGGGGGGGGGGGGGGGGGGGGGGGGGGGGGGGGGGGGGGGGGGGGGGGGGGGGGGGGGGGGGGGGGGGGGGGGGGGGGGGGGGGGGGGGGGGGGGGGGGGGGGGGGGGGGGGGGGGGGGGGGGGGGGGGGGGGGGGGGGGGGGGGGGGGGGGGGGGGGGGGGGGGGGGGGGGGGGGGGGGGGGGGGGGGGGGGGGGGGGGGGGGGGGGGGGGGGGGGGGGGGGGGGGGGGGGGGTGGGGGGGGGGGGGGGGGGGGGGGGGGGGGGGGGGGGGGGGGGGGGGGGGGGGGGGGGGGGGGGGGGGGGGGGGGGGGGGGGGGGGGGGGGGGGGGGGGGGGGGGGGGGGGGGGGGGGGGGGGGGGTGGGGGGGGGGGGGGGGGGGGGGGGGGGGGGGGGGGGGGGGGGGGGGGGGGGGGGGGGGGGGGGGGGGGGGGGGGGGGGGGGGGGGGGGGGGGGGGGGGGGGGGGGGGGGGGGGGGGGGGGGGGTGGGGGGGGGGGGGGGGGGGGGGGGGGGGGGGGGGGGGGGGGGGGGGGGGGGGGGGGGGGGGGGGGGGGGGGGGGGGGGGGGGGGGGGGGGGGGGGGGGGGGGGGGGGGGGGGGGGGGGGGGGGGGGGGGGGGGGGGGGGGGGGGGGGGGGGGGGGGGGGGGGGGGGGGGGGGGGGGGGGGGGGGGGGGGGGGGGGGGGGGGGGGGGGGGGGGGGGGGGGGGGGGGGGGGGGGGGGGGGGGGGGGGGGGGGGGGGGGTGGGGGGGGGGGGGGGGGGGGGGGGGGGGGGGGGGGGGGGGGGGGGGGGGGGGGGGGGGGGGGGGGGGGGGGGGGGGGGGGGGGGGGGGGGGGGGGGGGTGGGGGGGGGGGGGGGGGGGGGGGGGGGGGGGGGGGGGGGGGGGGGGGGGGGGGGGGGGGGGGGGGGGGGGGGGGGGGGGGGGGGGGGGGGGGGGGGGGGGGGGGGGGGGGGGGGGGGGGGGGGGGGGGGGGGGGGGGGGGGGGGGGGGGGGGGGGGGGGGGGGGGGGGGGGGGGGGGGGGGGGGGGGGGGGGGGGGGGGGGGGGGGGGGGGGGGGGGGGGGGGGGGGGGGGGGGGGGGGGGGGGGGGGGGGTGGGGGGGGGGGGGGGGGGGGGGGGGGGGGGGGGGGGGGGGGGGGGGGGGTGGGGGGGGGGGGGGGGGGGGGGGGGGGGGGGGGGGGGGGGGGGGGGGGGGGGGGGGGGGGGGGGGGGGGGGGGGGGGGGGGGGGGGGGGGGGGGGGGGGGGGGGGGGGGGGGGGGGGGGGGGGGGGGGGGGGGGGGGGGGGGGGGGGGGGGGGGGGGGGGGGGGGGGGGGGGGGGGGGGGGGGGGGGGGGGGGGGGGGGGGGGGGGGGGGGGGGGGGGGGGGGGGGGTGGGGGGGGGGGGGGGGGGGGGGGGGGGGGGGGGGGGGGGTGGGGGGGGGGGGGGGGGGGGGGGGGGGGGGGGGGGGGGGGGGGGGGGGGGGGGGGGGGGGGGGGGGGGGGGGGGGGGGGGGGGGGGGGGGGGGGGGGGGGGGGGGGGGGGGGGGGGGGGGGGGGGGGGGGGGGGGGGGGGGGGGGGGGGGGGGGGGGGGGGGGGGGGGGGGGGGGGGGGGGGGGGGGGGGGGGGGGGGGGGGGGGGGGGGGGGGGGGGGGGGGGGGGGGGGGGGGGGGGGGGGGGGGGGGGGGGGGGGGGGGGGGGGGGGGGGGGGGGGGGGGGGGGGGGGGGGGGGGGGGGGGGGGGGGGGGGGGGGGGGGGGGGGGGGGGGGGGGGGGGGGGGGGGGGGGGGGGGGGGGGGTGGGGGGGGGGGGGGGGGGGGGGGGGGGGGGGGGGGGGGGGGGGGGGGGGGGGGGGGGGGGGGGGGGGGGGGGGGGGGGGGGGGGGGGGGGGGGGGGGGGGGGGGGGGGGGGGGGGGGGGGGGGGGGGGGGGGGGGGGGGGGGGGGGGGGGGGGGGGGGGGGGGGGGGGGGGGGGGGGGGGGGGGGGGGGGGGGGGGGGGGGGGGGGGGGGGGGGGGGGGGGGGGGGGGGGGGGGGGGGGGGGGGGGGGGGGGGGGGGGTGGGGGGGGGGGGGGGGGGGGGGGGGGGGGGGGGGGGGGGGGGGGGGGGGGGGGGGGGGGGGGGGGGGGGGGGGGGGGGGGGGGGGGGGGGGGGGGGGGGGGGGGGGGGGGGGGGGGGGGGGGGGGGGGGGGGGGGGGGGGGGGGGGGGGGGGGGGGGGGGGGGGGGGGGGGGGGGGGGGGGGGGGGGGGGGGGGGGGGGGGGGGGGGGGGGGGGGGGGGGGGGGGGGGGGGGGGGGGGGGGGGGGGGGGGGGGGGGGGGGGGGGGTGGGGGGGGGGGGGGGGGGGGGGGGGGGGGGGGGGGGGGGGGGGGGGGGGGGGGGGGGGGGGGGGGGGGGGGGGGGTGGGGGGGGGGGGGGGGGGGGGGGGGGGGGGGGGGGGGGGGGGGGGGGGGGGGGGGGGGGGGGGGGGGGGGGGGGGGGGGGGGGGGGGGGGGGGGGGGTGGGGGGGGGGGGGGGGGGGGGGGGGGGGGGGGGGGGGGGGGGGGGGGGGGGGGGGGGGGGGGGGGGGGGGGGGGGGGGGGGTGGGGGGGGGGGGGGGGGGGGGGGGGGGGGGGGGGGGGGGGGGGGGGGGGGGGGGGGGGGGGGGGGGGGGGGGGGGGGGGGGGGGGGGGGGGGGGGGGGGGGGGGGGGGGGGGGGGGGGGGGGGGGGGGGGGGGGGGGGGGGGGGGGGGGGGGGGGGGGGGGGGGGGGGGGGGGGGGGGGGGGGGGGGGGGGGGTGGGGGGGGGGGGGGGGGGGGGGGGGGGGGGGGGGGGGGGGGGGGGGGGGGGGGGGGGGGGGGGGGGGGGGGGGGGGGGGGGGGGGGGGGGGGGGGTGGGGGGGGGGGGGGGGGGGGGGGGGGGGGGGGGGGGGGGGGGGGGGGGGGGGGGGGGGGGGGGGGGGGGGGGGGGGGGGGGGGGGGGGGGGGGGGGGGGGGGGGGGGGGGGGGGGGGGGGGGGGGGGGGGGGGGGGGGGGGGGGGGGGGGGGGGGGGGGGGGGGGGGGGGGGGGGGGGGGGGGGGGGGGGGGGGGGGGGGGGGGGGGGGGGGGGGGGGGGGGGGGGGGGGGGGGGGGGGGGGGGGGGGGGGGGGGGGGGGGGGGGGGGGGGGGGGGGGGGGGGGGGGGGGGGGGGGGGGGGGGGGGGGGGGTGGGGGGGGGGGGGGGGGGGGGGGGGGGGGGGGGGGGGGGGGGGGGGGGGGGGGGGGGGGGGGGGGGGGGGGGGGGGGGGGGGGGGGGGGTGGGGGGGGGGGGGGGGGGGGGGGGGGGGGGGGGGGGGGGGGGGGGGGGGGGGGGGGGGGGGGGGGGGGGGGGGGGGGGGGGGGGGGGGGGGGGGGGGGGGGGGGGGGGGGGGGGGGGGGGGGGGGGGGGGGGGGGGGGGGGGGGGGGGGGGGGGGGGGGGGGGGGGGGGGGGGGGGGGGGGGGGGGGGGGGGGGGGGGGGGGGGGGGGGGGGGGGGGGGGGGGGGGGGGGGGGGGGGGGGGGGGGGGGGGGGGGGGGGGGGGGGGGGGGGGGGGGGGGGGGGGGGGGGGGGGGGGGGGGGGGGGGGGGGGGGGGGGGGGGGGGGGGGGGGGGGGGGGGGGGGGGGGGGGGGGGGGGGGGGGGGGGGGGGGGGGGGGGGGGGGGGGGGGGGGGGGGGGGGGGGGGGGGGGGGGGGGGGGGGGGGGGGGGGGGGGGGGGGGGGGGGGGGGGGGGGGGGGGGGGGGGGGGGGGGGGGGGGGGGGGGGGGGGGGGGGGGGGGGGGGGGGGGGGGGGGGGGGGGGGGGGGGGGGGGGGGGGGGGGGGGGGGGGGGGGGGGGGGGGGGGGGGGGGGGGGGGGGGGGGGGGGGGGGGGGGTGGGGGGGGGGGGGGGGGGGGGGGGGGGGGGGGGGGGGGGGGGGGGGGGGGGGGGGGGGGGGGGGGGGGGGGGGGGGGGGGGGGGGGGGGGGGGGGGGGGGGGGGGGGGGGGGGGGGGGGGGGGGGGGGGGGGGGGGGGGGGGGGGGGGGGGGGGGGGGGGGGTGGGGGGGGGGGGGGGGGGGGGGGGGGGGGGGGGGGGGGGGGGGGGGGGGGGGGGGGGGGGGGGGGGGGGGGGGGGGGGGGGGGGGGGGGGGGGGGGGGGGGGGGGGGGGGGGGGGGGGGGGGGGGGGGGGGGTGGGGGGGGGGGGGGGGGGGGGGGGGGGGGGGGGGGGGGGGGGGGGGGGGGGGGGGGGGGGGGGGGGGGGGGGGGGGGGGGGGGGGGGGGGGGGGGGGGGGGGGGGGGGGGGGGGGGGGGGGGGGGGGGGGGGGGGGGGGGGGGGGGGGGGGGGGGGGGGGGGGGGGGGGGGGGGGGGGGGGGGGGGGGGGGGGGGGGGGGGGGGGGGGGGGGGGGGGGGGGGGGGGGGGGGGGGGGGGGGGGGGGGGGGGGGGGGGGGGGTGGGGGGGGGGGGGGGGGGGGGGGGGGGGGGGGGGGGGGGGGGGGGGGGGGGGGGGGGGGGGGGGGGGGGGGGGGGGGGGGGGGGGGGGGGGGGGGGGGGGGGGGGGGGGGGGGGGGGGGGGGGGGGGGGGGGGGGGGGGGGGGGGGGGGGGGGGGGGGGGGGGGGGGGGGGGGGGGGGGGGGGGGGGGGGGGGGGGGGGGGGGGGGGGGGGGGGGGGGGGGGGGGGGGGGGGGGGGGGGGGGGGGGGGGGGGGGGGGGGGGGGGGGGGGGGGTGGGGGGGGGGGGGGGGGGGGGGGGGGGGGGGGGGGGGGGGGGGGGGGGGGGGGGGGGGGGGGGGGGGGGGGGGGGGGGGGGGGGGGGGGGGGGGGGGGGGGGGGGGGGGGGGGGGGGGGGGGGGGGGGGGGGGGGGGGGGGGGGGGGGGGGGGGGGGGGGGGGGGGGGGGGGGGGGGGGGGGGGGGGGGGGGGGGGGGGGGGGGGGGGGGGGGGGGGGGGGGGGGGGGGGGGGGGGGGGGGGGGGGGGGGGGGGGGGGGGGGGGGGGTGGGGGGGGGGGGGGGGGGGGGGGGGGGGGGGGGGGGGGGGGGGGGGGGGGGGGGGGGGGGGGGGGGGGGGGGGGGGGGGGGGGGGGGGGGGGGGGGGGGGGGGGGGGGGGGGGGGGGGGGGGGGGGGGGGGGGGGGGGGGGGGGGGGGGGGGGGGGGGGGGGGGGGGGGGGGGGGGGGGGGGGGGGGGGGGGTGGGGGGGGGGGGGGGGGGGGGGGGGGGGGGGGGGGGGGGGGGGGGGGGGGGGGGGGGGGGGGGGGGGGTGGGGGGGGGGGGGGGGGGGGGGGGGGGGGGGGGGGGGGGGGGGGGGGGGGGGGGGGGGGGGGGGGGGGGGGGGGGGGGGGGGGGGGGGGGGGGGGGGGGGGGGGGGGGGGGGGGGGGGGGGGGGGGGGGGGGGGGGGGGGGGGGGGGGGGGGGGGGGGGGGGGGGGGGGGGGGGGGGGGGGGGGGGGGGGGGGGGGGGGGGGGGGGGGGGGGGGGGGGGGGGGGGGGGGGGGGGGGGGGGGGGGGGGGGGGGGGGGGGGGGGGGGGGGGGGGGGGGGGGGGGGGGGGGGGGGGGGGGGGGGGGGGGGGGGGGGGGGGGGGGGGGGGGGGGGGGGGGGGGGGGGGGGGGGGGGGGGGGGGGGGGGGGGGGGGGGGGGGGGGGGGGGGGGGGGGGGGGGGGGGGGGGGGGGGGGGGGGGGGGGGGGGGGGGGGGGGGGGGGGGGGGGGGGGGGGGGGGGGGGGGGGGGGGGGGGGGGGGGGGGGGGGGGGGGGGGGGGGGGGGGGGGGGGGGGGGGGGGGGGGGGGGGGGGGGGGGGGGGGGGGGGGGGGGGGGGGGGGGGGGGGGGGGGGGGGGGGGGGGGGGGGGGGGGGGGGGGGGGGGGGGGGGGGGGGGGGGGGGGGGGGGGGGGGGGGGGGGGGGGGGGGGGGGGGGGGGGGGGGGGGGGGGGGGGGGGGGGGGGGGGGGGGGGGGGGGGGGGGGGGGGGGGGGGGGGGGGGGGGGGGGGGGGGGGGGGGGGGGGGGGGGGGGGGGGGGGGGGGGGGGGGGGGGGGGGGGGGGGGGGGGGGGGGGGGGGGGGGGGGGGGGGGGGGGGGGGGGGGGGGGGGGGGGGGGGGGGGGGGGGGGGGGGGGGGGTGGGGGGGGGGGGGGGGGGGGGGGGGGGGGGGGGGGGGGGGGGGGGGGGGGGGGGGGGGGGGGGGGGGGGGGGGGGGGGGGGGGTGGGGGGGGGGGGGGGGGGGGGGGGGGGGGGGGGGGGGGGGGGGGGGGGGGGGGGGGGGGGGGGGGGGGGGGGGGGGGGGGGGGGGGGGGGGGGGGGGGGGGGGGGGGTGGGGGGGGGGGGGGGGGGGGGGGGGGGGGGGGGGGGGGGGGGGGGGGGGGGGGGGGGGGGGGGGGGGGGGGGGGGGGGGGGGGGGGGGGGGGGGGGGGGGGGGGGGGGGGGGGGGGGGGGGGGGTGGGGGGGGGGGGGGGGGGGGGGGGGGGGGGGGGGGGGGGGGGGGGGGGGGGGGGGGGGGGGGGGGGGGGGGGGGGGGGGGGGGGGGGGGGGGGGGGGGGGGGGGGGGGGGGGGGGGGGGGGGGGGGGGGGGGGGGGGGGGGGGGGGGGGGGGGGGGGGGGGGGGGGGGGGGGGGGGGGGGGGGGGGGGGGGGGGGGGGGGGGGGGGGGGGGGGGGGGGGGGGGGGGGGGGGGGGGGGGGGGGGGGGGGGGGGGGGGGGGGGGGGGGGGGGGGGGGGGGGGGGGGGGGGGGGGGGGGGGGGGGGGGGGGGGGGGGGGGGGTGGGGGGGGGGGGGGGGGGGGGGGGGGGGGGGGGGGGGGGGGGGGGGGGGGGGGGGGGGGGGGGGGGGGGGGGGGGGGGGGGGGGGGGGGGGGGGGGGGGGGGGGGGGGGGGGGGGGGGGGGGGGGGGGGGGGGGGGGGGGGGGGGGGGGGGGGGGGGGGGGGGGGGGGGGGGGGGGGGGGGGGGGGGGGGGGGGGGGGGGGGGGGGGGGGGGGGGGGGGGGGGGGGGGGGGGGGGGGGGGGGGGGGGGGGGGGGGGGGGGGGGGGGGGGGGGGGGGGGGGGGGGGGGGGGGGGGGGGGGGGGGGGGGGGGGGGGGGGGGGGGGGGGGGGGGGGGGGGGGGGGGGGGGGGGGGGGTGGGGGGGGGGGGGGGGGGGGGGGGGGGGGGGGGGGGGGGGGGGGGGGGGGGGGGGGGGGGGGGGGGGGGGGGGGGGGGGGGGGGGGGGGGGGGGGGGGGGGGGGGGGGGGTGGGGGGGGGGGGGGGGGGGGGGGGGGGGGGGGGGGGGGGGGGGGGGGGGGGGGGGGGGGGGGGGGGGGGGGGGGGGGGGGGGGGGGGGGGGGGGTGGGGGGGGGGGGGGGGGGGGGGGGGGGGGGGGGGGGGGGGGGGGGGGGGGGGGGGGGGGGGGGGGGGGGGGGGGGGGGGGGGGGGGGGGGGGGGGGGGGGGGGGGGGGGGGGGGGGGGGGGGGGGGGGGGGGGGGGGGGGGGGGGGGGGGGGGGGGGGGGGGGGGGGGGGGGGGGGGGGGGGGGGGGGGGGGGGGGGGGGGGGGGGGGGGGGGGGGGGGGGGGGGGGGGGGGGGGGGGGGGGGGGGGGGGGGGGGGGGGGGGGGGGGGGGGGGGGGGGGGGGGGGGGGGGGGGGGGGGGGGGGGGGGGGGGGGGGGGGGGGGGGGGGGGGGGGGGGGGGGGGGGGGGGGGGGGGGGGGGGGGGGGGGGGGGGGGGGGGGGGGGGGGGGGGGGGGGGGGGGGGGGGGGGGGGGGGGGGGGGGGGGGGGGGGGGGGGGGGGGGGGGGGGGGGGGGGGGGGGGGGGGGGGGGGGGGGGGGGGGGGGGGGGGGGGGGGGGGGGGGGGGGGGGGGGGGGGGGGGGGGGGGGGGGGGGGGGGGGGGGGGGGGGGGGGGGGGGGGGGGGGGGGGGGGGGGGGGGGGGGGGGGGGGGGGGGGGGGGGGGGGGGGGGGGGGGGGGGGTGGGGGGGGGGGGGGGGGGGGGGGGGGGGGGGGGGGGGGGGGGGGGGGGGGGGGGGGGGGGGGGGGGGGGGGGGGGGGGGGGGGGGGGGGGGGGGGGGGGGGGGGGGGGGGGGGGGGGGGGGGGGGGGGGGGGGGGGGGGGGGGGGGGGGGGGGGGGGGGGGGGGTGGGGGGGGGGGGGGGGGGGGGGGGGGGGGGGGGGGGGGGGGGGGGGGGGGGGGGGGGGGGGGGGGGGGGGGGGGGGGGGGGGGGGGGGGGGGGGGGGGGGTGGGGGGGGGGGGGGGGGGGGGGGGGGGGGGGGGGGGGGGGGGGGGGGGGGGGGGGGGGGGGGGGGGGGGGGGGGGGGGGGGGGGGGGGGGGGGGGGGGGGGGGGGGGGGGGGGGGGGGGGGGGGGGGGGGGGGGGGGGGGGGGGGGGGGGGGGGGGGGGGGGGGGGGGGGGGGGGGGTGGGGGGGGGGGGGGGGGGGGGGGGGGGGGGGGGGGGGGGGGGGGGGGGGGGGGGGGGGGGGGGGGTGGGGGGGGGGGGGGGGGGGGGGGGGGGGGGGGGGGGGGGGGGGGGGGGGGGGGGGGGGGGGGGGGGGGGGGGGGGGGGGGGGGGGGGGGGGGGGGGGGGGGGGGGGGGGGGGGGGGGGGGGGGGGGGGGGGGGGGGGGGGGGGGGGGGGGGGGGGGGGGGGGGGGGGGGGGGGGGGGGGGGGGGGGGGGGGGGGGGGGGGGGGGGGGGGGGGGGGGGGGGGGGGGGGGGGGGGGGGGGGGGGGGGGGGGGGGGGGGGGGGGGGGGGGGGGGGGGGGGGGGGGGGGGGGGGGGGGGGGGGGGGGGGGGGGGGGGGGGGGGGGGGGGGGGGGGGGGGGGGGGGGGGGGGGGGGGGGGGGGGGGGGGGGGGGGGGGGGGGGGGGGGGGGGGGGGGGGGGGGGGGGGGGGGGGGGGGTGGGGGGGGGGGGGGGGGGGGGGGGGGGGGGGGGGGGGGGGGGGGGGGGGGGGGGGGGGGGTGGGGGGGGGGGGGGGGGGGGGGGGGGGGGGGGGGGGGGGGGGGGGGGGGTGGGGGGGGGGGGGGGGGGGGGGGGGGGGGGGGGGGGGGGGGGGGGGGGGGGGGGGGGGGGGGGGGGGGGGGTGGGGGGGGGGGGGGGGGGGGGGGGGGGGGGGGGGGGGGGGGGGGGGGGGGGGGGGGGGGGGGGGGGGGGGGGGGGGGGGGGGGGGGGGGGGGGGGGGGGGGGGGGGGGGGGGGGGGGGGGGGGGGGGGGGGGGGGGGGGGGGGGGGGGGGGGGGGGGGGGGGGGGGGGGGGGGGGGGGGGGGGGGGGGGGGGGGGGGGGGGGGGGGGGGGGGGGGGGGGGGGGGGGGTGGGGGGGGGGGGGGGGGGGGGGGGGGGGGGGGGGGGGGGGGGGGGGGGGGGGGGGGGGGGGGGGGGGGGGGGGGGGGGGGGGGGGGGGGGGGGGGGGGGGGGGGTGGGGGGGGGGGGGGGGGGGGGGGGGGGGGGGGGGGGGGGGGGGGGGGGGGGGGGGGGGGGGGGGGGGGGGGGGGGGGGGGGGGGGGGGGGGGGGGGGGGGGGGGGGGGGGGTGGGGGGGGGGGGGGGGGGGGGGGGGGGGGGGGGGGGGGGGGGGGGGGGGGGGGGGGGGGGGGGGGGGGGGGGGGGGGGGGGGGGGGGGGGGGGGGGGGGGGGGGGGGGGGGGGGGGGGGGGGGGGGGGGGGGGGGGGGGGGGGGGGGGGGGGGGGGGGGGGGTGGGGGGGGGGGGGGGGGGGGGGGGGGGGGGGGGGGGGGGGGGGGGGGGGGGGGGGGGGGGGGGGGGGGGGGGGGGGGGGGGGGGGGGGGGGGGGGGGGGGGGGGGGGTGGGGGGGGGGGGGGGGGGGGGGGGGGGGGGGGGGGGGGGGGGGGGGGGGGGGGGGGGGGGGGGGGGGGGGGGGGGGGGGGGGGGGGGGGGGGGGGGGGGGGGGGGGGGGGGGGGGGGGGGGGGGGGGGGTGGGGGGGGGGGGGGGGGGGGGGGGGGGGGGGGGGGGGGGGGGGGGGGGGGGGGGGGGGGGGGGGGGGGGGGGGGGGGGGGGGGGGGGGGGGGGGGGGGGGGGGGGGGGGGGGGGGGGGGGGGGTGGGGGGGGGGGGGGGGGGGGGGGGGGGGGGGGGGGGGGGGGGGGGGGGGGGGGGGGGGGGGGGGGGGGGGGGGGGGGGGGGGGGGGGGGGGGGGGGGGGGGGGGGGGGGGGGGGGGGGGGGGGGGGGGGGGGGGGGGGGGGGGGGGGGGGGGGGGGGGGGGGGGGGGGGGGGGGGGGGGGGGGGGGGGGGGGGGGGGGGGGGGGGGGGGGGGGGGGGGGGGGGGGGGGGGGGGGGGGGGGGGGGGGGGGGGGGGGGGGGGGGGGGGGGGGGGGGGGGGGGGGGGGGGGGGGGGGTGGGGGGGGGGGGGGGGGGGGGGGGGGGGGGGGGGGGGGGGGGGGGGGGGGGGGGGGGGGGGGGGGGGGGGGGGGGGGGGGGGGGGGGGGGGGGGGGGGGGGGGGGGGGGGGGGGGGGGGGGGGGGGGGGGGGGGGGGGGGGGGGGGGGGGGGGGGGGGGGGGGGGGGGGGGGGGGGGGGGGGGGGGGGGGGGGGGGGGGGGGGGGGGGGGGGGGGGGGGGGGGGGGGGGGGGGGGGGGGGGGGGGGGGGGGGGGGGGGGGGGGGGGGGGGGGGGGGGGGGGGGGGGGGGGGGGGGGGGGGGGGGGGGGGGGTGGGGGGGGGGGGGGGGGGGGGGGGGGGGGGGGGGGGGGGGGGGGGGGGGGGGGGGGGGGGGGGGGGGGGGGGGGGGGGGGGGGGGGGGGGGGGGGGGGGGGGGGGGGGGGGGGGGGGGGGGGGGGGGGGGGGGGGGGGGGGGGGGGGGGGGGGGGGGGGGGGGGGGGGGGGGGGTGGGGGGGGGGGGGGGGGGGGGGGGGGGGGGGGGGGGGGGGGGGGGGGGGGGGGGGGGGGGGGGGGGGGGGGGGGGGGGGGGGGGGGGGGGGGGGGGGGGGGGGGGGGGGGGGGGGGGGGGGGGGGGGGGGGGGGGGGGGGGGGGGGGGGGGGGGGGGGGGGGGGGGGGGGGGGGGGGGGGGGGGGGGGGGGGGGGGGGGGGGGGGGGGGGGGGGGGGGGGGGGGGGGGGGGGGGGGGGGGGGGGGGGGGGGGGGGGGGGGGGGGGGGGGGGGGGGGGGGGGGGGGGGGGGGGGGGGGGGGGGGGGGGGGGGGGGGGGGGGGGGGGGGGGGGGGGGGGGGGGGGGGGGGGGGGGGGGGGGGGGGGGGGGGGGGGGGGGGGGGGGGGGGGGGGGGGGGGGGGGGGGGGGGGGGGGGGGGGGGGGGGGGGGGGGGGGGGGGGGGGGGGGGGGGGGGGGGGGGGGGGGGGGGGGGGGGGGGGGGGGGGGGGGGGGGGGGGGGGGGGGGGGGGGGGGGGGGGGGGGGGGGGGGGGGGGGGGGGGGGGGGGGGGGGGGGGGGGGGGGGGGGGGGGGGGGGGGGGGGGGGGGGGGGGGGGGGGGGGGGGGGGGGGGGGGGGGGGGGGGGGGGGGGGGGGGGGGGGGGGGGGGGGGGGGGGGGGGGGGGGGGGGGGGGGGGGGGGGGGGGGGGGGGGGGGGGGGGGGGGGGGGGGGGGGGGGGGGGGGGGGGGGGGGGTGGGGGGGGGGGGGGGGGGGGGGGGGGGGGGGGGGGGGGGGGGGGGGGGGGGGGGGGGGGGGGGGGGGGGGGGGGGGGGGGGGGGGGGGGGGGGGGGGGGGGGGGGGGGGGGGGGGGGGGGGGGGGGGGGGGGGGGGGGGGGGGGGGGGGGGGGGGGGGGGGGGGGGGGGGGGGGGGGGGGGGGGGGGGGGGGGGGGGGGGGGGGGGGGGGGGGGGGGGGGGGGGGGGGGGGGGGGGGGGGGGGGGGGGGGGGGGGGGGGGGGGGGGGGGGGGGGGGGGGGGGGGGGGGGGGGGGGGGGGGGGGGGGGGGGGGGGGGGGGGGGGGGGGGGGGGGGGGGGGGGGGGGGGGGGGGGGGGGGGGGGGGGGGGGGGGGGGGGGGGGGGGGGGGGGGGGGGGGGGGGGGGGGGGGGGGGGGGGGGGGGGGGGGGGGGGGGGGGGGGGGGGGGGGGGGGGGGGGGGGGGGGGGGGGGGGGGGGGGGGGGGGGGGGGGGGGGGGGGGGGGGGGGGGGGGGGGGGGGGGGGGGGGGGGGGGGGGGGGGGGGGGGGGGGGGGGGGGGGGGGGGGGGGGGGGGGGGGGGGGGGGGGGGGGGGGGGGGGGGGGGGGGGGGGGGGGGGGGGGGGGGGGGGGGGGGGGGGGGGGGGGGGGGGGGTGGGGGGGGGGGGGGGGGGGGGGGGGGGGGGGGGGGGGGGGGGGGGGGGGGGGGGGGGGGGGTGGGGGGGGGGGGGGGGGGGGGGGGGGGGGGGGGGGGGGGGGGGGGGGGGGGGGGGGGGGGGGGGGGGGGGGGGGGGGGGGGGGGGGGGGGGGGGGGGGGGGGGGGGGGGGGGGGGGGGGGGGGGGGGGGGGGGGGGGGGGGGGGGGGGGGGGGGGGGGGGGGGGGGGGGGGGGGGGGGGGGGGGGGGGGGGGGGGGGGGGGGGGGGGGGGGGGGGGGGGGGGGGGGGGGGGGGGGGGGGGGGGGGGGGGGGGGGGGGGGGGGGGGGGGGGGGGGGGGGGGGGGGGGGGGGGGGGGGGGGGGGGGGGGGGGGGGGGGGGGGGGGGGGGGGGGGGGGGGGGGGGGGGGGGGGGGGGGGGGGGGGGGGGGGGGGGGGGGGGGGGGGGGGGGGGGGGGGGGGGGGGGGGGGGGGGGGGGGGGGGGGGGGGGGGGGGGGGGGGGGGGGGGGGGGGGGGGGGGGGGGGGGGGGGGGGGGGGGGGGGGGGGGGGGGGGGGGGGGGGGGGGGGGGGGGGGGGGGGGGGGGGGGGGGGGGGGGGGGGGGGGGGGGGGGGGGGGGGGGGGGGGGGGGGGGGGGGGGGGGGGGGGGGGGGGGGGGGGGGGGGGGGGGGGGGGGGGGGGGGGGGGGGGGGGGGGGGGGGGGGGGGGGGGGGGGGGGGGGGGGGGGGGGGGGGGGGGGGGGGGGGGGGGGGGGGGGGGGGGGGGGGGGGGGGGGGGGGGGGGGGGGGGGGGGGGGGGGGGGGGGGGGGGGGGGGGGGGGGGGGGGGGGGGGGGGGGGGGGGGGGGGGGGGGGGGGGGGGGGGGGGGGGGGGGGGGGGGGGGGGGGGGGGGGGGGGGGGGGGGGGGGGGGGGGGGGGGGGGGGGGGGGGGGGGGGGGGGGGGGGGGGGGGGGGGGGGGGGGGGGGGGGGGGGGGGGGGGGGGGGGGGGGGGGGGGGGGGGGGGGGGGGGGGGGGGGGGGGGGGGGGGGGGGGGGGGGGGGGGGGGGGGGGGGGGGGGGGGGGGGGGGGGGGGGGGGGGGGGGGGGGGGGGGGGGGGGGGGGGGGGGGGGGGGGGGGGGGGGGGGGGGGGGGGGGGGGGGGGGGGGGGGGGGGGGGGGGGGGGGGGGGGGGGGGGGGGGGGGGGGGGGGGGGGGGGGGGGGGGGGGGGGGGGGGGGGGGGGGGGGGGGGGGGGGGGGGGGGGGGGGGGGGGGGGGGGGGGGGGGGGGGGGGGGGGGGGGGGGGGGGGGGGGGGGGGGGGGGGGGGGGGGGGGGGGGGGGGGGGGGGGGGGGGGGGGGGGGGGGGGGGGGGGGGGGGGGGGGGGGGGGGGGGGGGGGGGGGGGGGGGGGGGGGGGGGGGGGGGGGGGGGGGGGGGGGGGGGGGGGGGGGGGGGGGGGGGGGGGGGGGGGGGGGGGGGGGGGGGGGGGGGGGGGGGGGGGGGGGGGGGGGGGGGGGGGGGGGGGGGGGGGGGGGGGGGGGGGGGGGGGGGGGGGGGGGGGGGGGGGGGGGGGGGGGGGGGGGGGGGGGGGGGGGGGGGGGGGGGGGGGGGGGGGGGGGGGGGGGGGGGGGGGGGGGGGGGGGGGGGGGGGGGGGGGGGGGGGGGGGGGGGGGGGGGGGGGGGGGGGGGGGGGGGGGGGGGGGGGGGGGGGGGGGGGGGGGGGGGGGGGGGGGGGGGGGGGGGGGGGGGGGGGGGGGGGGGGGGGGGGGGGGGGGGGGGGGGGGGGGGGGGGGGGGGGGGGGGGGGGGGGGGGGGGGGGGGGGGGGGGGGGGGGGGGGGGGGGGGGGGGGGGGGGGGGGGGGGGGGGGGGGGGGGGGGGGGGGGGGGGGGGGGGGGGGGGGGGGGGGGGGGGGGGGGGGGGGGGGGGGGGGGGTGGGGGGGGGGGGGGGGGGGGGGGGGGGGGGGGGGGGGGGGGGGGGGGGGGGGGGGGGGGGGGGGGGGGGGGGGGGGGGGGTGGGGGGGGGGGGGGGGGGGGGGGGGGGGGGGGGGGGGGGGGGGGGGGGGGGGGGGGGGGGGGGGGGGGGGGGGGGGGGGGGGGGGGGGGGGGGGGGGGGGGGGGGGGGGGGGGGGGGGGGGGGGGGGGGGGGGGGGGGGGGGGGGGGGGGGGGGGGGGGGGGGGGGGGGGGGGGGGGGGGGGGGGGGGGGGGGGGGGGGGGGGGGGGGGGGGGGGGGGGGGGGGGGGGGGGGGGGGGGGGGGGGGGGGGGGGGGGGGGGGGGGGGGGGGGGGGGGGGGGGGGGGGGGGGGGGGGGGGGGGGGGGGGGGGGGGGGGGGGGGGGGGGGGGGGGGGGGGGGGGGGGGGGGGGGGGGGGGGGGGGGGGGGGGGGGGGGGGGGGGGGGGGGGGGGGGGGGGGGGGGGGGGGGGGGGGGGGGGGGGGGGGGGGGGGGGGGGGGGGGGGGGGGGGGGGGGGGGGGGGGGGGGGGGGGGGGGGGGGGGGGGGGGGGGGGGGGGGGGGGGGGGGGGGGGGGGGGGGGGGGGGGGGGGGGGGGGGGGGGGGGGGGGGGGGGGGGGGGGGGGGGGGGGGGGGGGGGGGGGGGGGGGGGGGGGGGGGGGGGGGGGGGGGGGGGGGGGGGGGGGGGGGGGGGGGGGGGGGGGGGGGGGGGGGGGGGGGGGGGGGGGGGGGGGGGGGGGGGGGGGGGGGGGGGGGGGGGGGGGGGGGGGGGGGGGGGGGGGGGGGGGGGGGGGGGGGGGGGGGGGGGGGGGGGGGGTGGGGGGGGGGGGGGGGGGGGGGGGGGGGGGGGGGGGGGGGGGGGGGGGGGGGGGGGGGGGGGGGGGGGGGGGGGGGGGGGGGGGGGGGGGGGGGGGGGGGGGGGGGGGGGGGGGGGGGGGGGGGGGGGGGGGGGGGGGGGGGGGGGGGGGGGGGGGGGGGGGGGGGGGGGGGGGGGGGGGGGGGGGGGGGGGGGGGGGGGGGGGGGGGGGGGGGGGGGGGGGGGGGGGGGGGGGGGGGGGGGGGGGGGGGGGGGGGGGGGGGGGGGGGGGGGGGGGGGGGGGGGGGGGGGGGGGGGGGGGGGGGGGGGGGGGGGGGGGGGGGGGGGGGGGGGGGGGGGGGGGGGGGGGGGGGGGGGGGGGGGGGGGGGGGGGGGGGGGGGGGGGGGGGGGGGGGGGGGGGGGGGGGGGGGGGGGGGGGGGGGGGGGGGGGGGGGGGGGGGGGGGGGGGGGGGGGGGGGGGGGGGGGGGGGGGGGGGGGGGGGGGGGGGGGGGGGGGGGGGGGGGGGGGGGGGGGGGGGGGGGGGGGGGGGGGGGGGGGGGGGGGGGGGGGGGGGGGGGGGGGGGGGGGGGGGGGGGGGGGGGGGGGGGGGGGGGGGGGGGGGGGGGGGGGGGGGGGGGGGGGGGGGGGGGGGGGGGGGGGGGGGGGGGGGGGGGGGGGGGGGGGGGGGGGGGGGGGGGGGGGGGGGGGGGGGGGGGGGGGGGGGGGGGGGGGGGGGGGGGGGGGGGGGGGGGGGGGGGGGGGGGGGGGGGGGGGGGGGGGGGGGGGGGGGGGGGGGGGGGGGGGGGGGGGGGGGGGGGGGGGGGGGGGGGGGGGGGGGGGGGGGGGGGGGGGGGGGGGGGGGGGGGGGGGGGGGGGGGGGGGGGGGGGGGGGGGGGGGGGGGGGGGGGGGGGGGGGGGGGGGGGGGGGGGGGGGGGGGGGGGGGGGGGGGGGGGGGGGGGGGGGGGGGGGGGGGGGGGGGGGGGGGGGGGGGGGGGGGGGGGGGGGGGGGGGGGGGGGGGGGGGGGGGGGGGGGGGGGGGGGGGGGGGGGGGGGGGGGGGGGGGGGGGGGGGGGGGGGGGGGGGGGGGGGGGGGGGGGGGGGGGGGGGGGGGGGGGGGGGGGGGGGGGGGGGGGGGGGGGGGGGGGGGGGGGGGGGGGGGGGGGGGGGGGGGGGGGGGGGGGGGGGGGGGGGGGGGGGGGGGGGGGGGGGGGGGGGGGGGGGGGGGGGGGGGGGGGGGGGGGGGGGGGGGGGGGGGGGGGGGGGGGGGGGGGGGGGGGGGGGGGGGGGGGGGGGGGGGGGGGGGGGGGGGGGGGGGGGGGGGGGGGGGGGGGGGGGGGGGGGGGGGGGGGGGGGGGGGGGGGGGGGGGGGGGGGGGGGGGGGGGGGGGGGGGGGGGGGGGGGGGGGGGGGGGGGGGGGGGGGGGGGGGGGGGGGGGGGGGGGGGGGGGGGGGGGGGGGGGGGGGGGGGGGGGGGGGGGGGGGGGGGGGGGGGGGGGGGGGGGGGGGGGGGGGGGGGGGGGGGGGGGGGGGGGGGGGGGGGGGGGGGGGGGGGGGGGGGGGGGGGGGGGGGGGGGGGGGGGGGGGGGGGGGGGGGGGGGGGGGGGGGGGGTGGGGGGGGGGGGGGGGGGGGGGGGGGGGGGGGGGGGGGGGGGGGGGGGGGGGGGGGGGGGGGGGGGGGGGGGGGGGGGGGGGGGGGGGGGGGGGGGGGGGGGGGGGGGGGGGGGGGGGGGGGGGGGGGGGGGGGGGGGGGGGGGGGGGGGGGGGGGGGGGGGGGGGGGGGGGGGGGGGGGGGGGGGGGGGGGGGGGGGGGGGGGGGGGGGGGGGGGGGGGGGGGGGGGGGGGGGGGGGGGGGGGGGGGGGGGGGGGGGGGGGGGGGGGGGGGGGGGGGGGGGGGGGGGGGGGGGGGGGGGGGGGGGGGGGGGGGGGGGGGGGGGGGGGGGGGGGGGGGGGGGGGGGGGGGGGGGGGGGGGGGGGGGGGGGGGGGGGGGGGGGGGGGGGGGGGGGGGGGGGGGGGGGGGGGGGGGGGGGGGGGGGGGGGGGGGGGGGGGGGGGGGGGGGGGGGGGGGGGGGGGGGGGGGGGGGGGGGTGGGGGGGGGGGGGGGGGGGGGGGGGGGGGGGGGGGGGGGGGGGGGGGGGGGGGGGGGGGGGGGGGGGGGGGGGGGGGGGGGGGGGGGGGGGGGGGGGGGGGGGGGGGGGGGGGGGGGGGGGGGGGGGGGGGGGGGGGGGGGGGGGGGGGGGGGGGGGGGGGGGGGGGGGGGGGGGGGGGGGGGGGGGGGGGGGGGGGGGGGGGGGGGGGGGGGGGGGGGGGGGGGGGGGGGGGGGGGGGGGGGGGGGGGGGGGGGGGGGGGGGGGGGGGGGGGGGGGGGGGGGGGGGGGGGGGGGGGGGGGGGGGGGGGGGGGGGGGGGGGGGGGGGGGGGGGGGGGGGGGGGGGGGGGGGGGGGGGGGGGGGGGGGGGGGGGGGGGGGGGGGGGGGGGGGGGGGGGGGGGGGGGGGGGGGGGGGGGGGGGGGGGGGGGGGGGGGGGGGGGGGGGGGGGGGGGGGGGGGGGGGGGGGGGGGGGGGGGGGGGGGGGGGGGGGGGGGGGGGGGGGGGGGGGGGGGGGGGGGGGGGGGGGGGGGGGGGGGGGGGGGGGGGGGGGGGGGGGGGGGGGGGGGGGGGGGGGGGGGGGGGGGGGGGGGGGGGGGGGGGGGGGGGGGGGGGGGGGGGGGGGGGGGGGGGGGGGGGGGGGGGGGGGGGGGGGGGGGGGGGGGGGGGGGGGGGGGGGGGGGGGGGGGGGGGGGGGGGGGGGGGGGGGGGGGGGGGGGGGGGGGGGGGGGGGGGGGGGGGGGGGGGGGGGGGGGGGGGGGGGGGGGGGGGGGGGGGGGGGGGGGGGGGGGGGGGGGGGGGGGGGGGGGGGGGGGGGGGGGGGGGGGGGGGGGGGGGGGGGGGGGGGGGGGGGGGGGGGGGGGGGGGGGGGGGGGGGGGGGGGGGGGGGGGGGGGGGGGGGGGGGGGGGGGGGGGGGGGGGGGGGGGGGGGGGGGGGGGGGGGGGGGGGGGGGGGGGGGGGGGGGGGGGGGGGGGGGGGGGGGGGGGGGGGGGGGGGGGGGGGGGGGGGGGGGGGGGGGGGGGGGGGGGGGGGGGGGGGGGGGGGGGGGGGGGGGGGGGGGGGGGGGGGGGGGGGGGGGGGGGGGGGGGGGGGGGGGGGGGGGGGGGGGGGGGGGGGGGGGGGGGGGGGGGGGGGGGGGGGGGGGGGGGGGGGGGGGGGGGGGGGGGGGGGGGGGGGGGGGGGGGGGGGGGGGGGGGGGGGGGGGGGGGGGGGGGGGGGGGGGGGGGGGGGGGGGGGGGGGGGGGGGGGGGGGGGGGGGGGGGGGGGGGGGGGGGGGGGGGGGGGGGGGGGGGGGGGGGGGGGGGGGGGGGGGGGGGGGGGGGGGGGGGGGGGGGGGGGGGGGGGGGGGGGGGGGGGGGGGGGGGGGGGGGGGGGGGGGGGGGGGGGGGGGGGGGGGGGGGGGGGGGGGGGGGGGGGGGGGGGGGGGGGGGGGGGGGGGGGGGGGGGGGGGGGGGGGGGGGGGGGGGGGGGGGGGGGGGGGGGGGGGGGGGGGGGGGGGGGGGGGGGGGGGGGGGGGGGGGGGGGGGGGGGGGGGGGGGGGGGGGGGGGGGGGGGGGGGGGGGGGGGGGGGGGGGGGGGGGGGGGGGGGGGGGGGGGGGGGGGGGGGGGGGGGGGGGGGGGGGGGGGGGGGGGGGGGGGGGGGGGGGGGGGGGGGGGGGGGGGGGGGGGGGGGGGGGGGGGGGGGGGGGGGGGGGGGGGGGGGGGGGGGGGGGGGGGGGGGGGGGGGGGGGGGGGGGGGGGGGGGGGGGGGGGGGGGGGGGGGGGGGGGGGGGGGGGGGGGGGGGGGGGGGGGGGGGGGGGGGGGGGGGGGGGGGGGGGGGGGGGGGGGGGGGGGGGGGGGGGGGGGGGGGGGGGGGGGGGGGGGGGGGGGGGGGGGGGGGGGGGGGGGGGGGGGGGGGGGGGGGGGGGGGGGGGGGGGGGGGGGGGGGGGGGGGGGGGGGGGGGGGGGGGGGGGGGGGGGGGGGGGGGGGGGGGGGGGGGGGGGGGGGGGGGGGGGGGGGGGGGGGGGGGGGGGGGGGGGGGGGGGGGGGGGGGGGGGGGGGGGGGGGGGGGGGGGGGGGGGGGGGGGGGGGGGGGGGGGGGGGGGGGGGGGGGGGGGGGGGGGGGGGGGGGGGGGGGGGGGGGGGGGGGGGGGGGGGGGGGGGGGGGGGGGGGGGGGGGGGGGGGGGGGGGGGGGGGGGGGGGGGGGGGGGGGGGGGGGGGGGGGGGGGGGGGGGGGGGGGGGGGGGGGGGGGGGGGGGGGGGGGGGGGGGGGGGGGGGGGGGGGGGGGGGGGGGGGGGGGGGGGGGGGGGGGGGGGGGGGGGGGGGGGGGGGGGGGGGGGGGGGGGGGGGGGGGGGGGGGGGGGGGGGGGGGGGGGGGGGGGGGGGGGGGGGGGGGGGGGGGGGGGGGGGGGGGGGGGGGGGGGGGGGGGGGGGGGGGGGGGGGGGGGGGGGGGGGGGGGGGGGGGGGGGGGGGGGGGGGGGGGGGGGGGGGGGGGGGGGGGGGGGGGGGGGGGGGGGGGGGGGGGGGGGGGGGGGGGGGGGGGGGGGGGGGGGGGGGGGGGGGGGGGGGGGGGGGGGGGGGGGGGGGGGGGGGGGGGGGGGGGGGGGGGGGGGGGGGGGGGGGGGGGGGGTGGGGGGGGGGGGGGGGGGGGGGGGGGGGGGGGGGGGGGGGGGGGGGGGGGGGGGGGGGGGGGGGGGGGGGGGGGGGGGGGGGGGGGGGGGGGGGGGGGGGGGGGGGGGGGGGGGGGGGGGGGGGGGGGGGGGGGGGGGGGGGGGGGGGGGGGGGGGGGGGGGGGGGGGGGGGGGGGGGGGGGGGGGGGGGGGGGGGGGGGGGGGGGGGGGGGGGGGGGGGGGGGGGGGGGGGGGGGGGGGGGGGGGGGGGGGGGGGGGGGGGGGGGGGGGGGGGGGGGGGGGGGGGGGGGGGGGGGGGGGGGGGGGGGGGGGGGGGGGGGGGGGGGGGGGGGGGGGGGGGGGGGGGGGGGGGGGGGGGGGGGGGGGGGGGGGGGGGGGGGGGGGGGGGGGGGGGGGGGGGGGGGGGGGGGGGGGGGGGGGGGGGGGGGGGGGGGGGGGGGGGGGGGGGGGGGGGGGGGGGGGGGGGGGGGGGGGGGGGGGGGGGGGGGGGGGGGGGGGGGGGGGGGGGGGGGGGGGGGGGGGGGGGGGGGGGGGGGGGGGGGGGGGGGGGGGGGGGGGGGGGGGGGGGGGGGGGGGGGGGGGGGGGGGGGGGGGGGGGGGGGGGGGGGGGGGGGGGGGGGGGGGGGGGGGGGGGGGGGGGGGGGGGGGGGGGGGGGGGGGGGGGGGGGGGGGGGGGGGGGGGGGGGGGGGGGGGGGGGGGGGGGGGGGGGGGGGGGGGGGGGGGGGGGGGGGGGGGGGGGGGGGGGGGGGGGGGGGGGGGGGGGGGGGGGGGGGGGGGGGGGGGGGGGGGGGGGGGGGGGGGGGGGGGGGGGGGGGGGGGGGGGGGGGGGGGGGGGGGGGGGGGGGGGGGGGGGGGGGGGGGGGGGGGGTGGGGGGGGGGGGGGGGGGGGGGGGGGGGGGGGGGGGGGGGGGGGGGGGGGGGGGGGGGGGGGGGGGGGGGGGGGGGGGGGGGGGGGGGGGGGGGGGGGGGGGGGGGGGGGGGGGGGGGGGGGGGGGGGGGGGGGGGGGGGGGGGGGGGGGGGGGGGGGGGGGGGGGGGGGGGGGGGGGGGGGGGGGGGGGGGGGGGGGGGGGGGGGGGGGGGGGGGGGGGGGGGGGGGGGGGGGGGGGGGGGGGGGGGGGGGGGGGGGGGGGGGGGGGGGGGGGGGGGGGGGGGGGGGGGGGGGGGGGGGGGGGGGGGGGGGGGGGGGGGGGGGGGGGGGGGGGGGGGGGGGGGGGGGGGGGGGGGGGGGGGGGGGGGGGGGGGGGGGGGGGGGGGGGGGGGGGGGGGGGGGGGGGGGGGGGGGGGGGGGGGGGGGGGGGGGGGGGGGGGGGGGGGGGGGGGGGGGGGGGGGGGGGGGGGGGGGGGGGGGGGGGGGGGGGGGGGGGGGGGGGGGGGGGGGGGGGGGGGGGGGGGGGGGGGGGGGGGGGGGGGGGGGGGGGGGGGGGGGGGGGGGGGGGGGGGGGGGGGGGGGGGGGGGGGGGGGGGGGGGGGGGGGGGGGGGGGGGGGGGGGGGGGGGGGGGGGGGGGGGGGGGGGGGGGGGGGGGGGGGGGGGGGGGGGGGGGGGGGGGGGGGGGGGGGGGGGGGGGGGGGGGGGGGGGGGGGGGGGGGGGGGGGGGGGGGGGGGGGGGGGGGGGGGGGGGGGGGGGGGGGGGGGGGGGGGGGGGGGGGGGGGGGGGGGGGGGGGGGGGGGGGGGGGGGGGGGGGGGGGGGGGGGGGGGGGGGGGGGGGGGGGGGGGGGGGGGGGGGGGGGGGGGGGGGGGGGGGGGGGGGGGGGGGGGGGGGGGGGGGGGGGGGGGGGGGGGGGGGGGGGGGGGGGGGGGGGGGGGGGGGGGGGGGGGGGGGGGGGGGGGGGGGGGGGGGGGGGGGGGGGGGGGGGGGGGGGGGGGGGGGGGGGGGGGGGGGGGGGGGGGGGGGGGGGGGGGGGGGGGGGGGGGGGGGGGGGGGGGGGGGGGGGGGGGGGGGGGGGGGGGGGGGGGGGGGGGGGGGGGGGGGGGGGGGGGGGGGGGGGGGGGGGGGGGGGGGGGGGGGGGGGGGGGGGGGGGGGGGGGGGGGGGGGGGGGGGGGGGGGGGGGGGGGGGGGGGGGGGGGGGGGGGGGGGGGGGGGGGGGGGGGGGGGGGGGGGGGGGGGGGGGGGGGGGGGGGGGGGGGGGGGGGGGGGGGGGGGGGGGGGGGGGGGGGGGGGGGGGGGGGGGGGGGGGGGGGGGGGGGGGGGGGGGGGGGGGGGGGGGGGGGGGGGGGGGGGGGGGGGGGGGGGGGGGGGGGGGGGGGGGGGGGGGGGGGGGGGGGGGGGGGGGGGGGGGGGGGGGGGGGGGGGGGGGGGGGGGGGGGGGGGGGGGGGGGGGGGGGGGGGGGGGGGGGGGGGGGGGGGGGGGGGGGGGGGGGGGGGGGGGGGGGGGGGGGGGGGGGGGGGGGGGGGGGGGGGGGGGGGGGGGGGGGGGGGGGGGGGGGGGGGGGGGGGGGGGGGGGGGGGGGGGGGGGGGGGGGGGGGGGGGGGGGGGGGGGGGGGGGGGGGGGGGGGGGGGGGGGGGGGGGGGGGGGGGGGGGGGGGGGGGGGGGGGGGGGGGGGGGTGGGGGGGGGGGGGGGGGGGGGGGGGGGGGGGGGGGGGGGGGGGGGGGGGGGGGGGGGGGGGGGGGGGGGGGGGGGGGGGGGGGGGGGGGGGGGGGGGGGGGGGGGGGGGGGGGGGGGGGGGGGGGGGGGGGGGGGGGGGGGGGGGGGGGGGGGGGGGGGGGGGGGGGGGGGGGGGGGGGGGGGGGGGGGGGGGGGGGGGGGGGGGGGGGGGGGGGGGGGGGGGGGGGGGGGGGGGGGGGGGGGGGGGGGGGGGGGGGGGGGGGGGGGGGGGGGGGGGGGGGGGGGGGGGGGGGGGGGGGGGGGGGGGGGGGGGGGGGGGGGGGGGGGGGGGGGGGGGGTGGGGGGGGGGGGGGGGGGGGGGGGGGGGGGGGGGGGGGGGGGGGGGGGGGGGGGGGGGGGGGGGGGGGGGGGGGGGGGGGGGGGGGGGGGGGGGGGGGGGGGGGGGGGGGGGGGGGGGGGGGGGGGGGGGGGGGGGGGGGGGGGGGGGGGGGGGGGGGGGGGGGGGGGGGGGGGGGGGGGGGGGGGGGGGGGGGGGGGGGGGGGGGGGGGGGGGGGGGGGGGGGGGGGGGGGGGGGGGGGGGGGGGGGGGGGGGGGGGGGGGGGGGGGGGGGGGGGGGGGGGGGGGGGGGGGGGGGGGGGGGTGGGGGGGGGGGGGGGGGGGGGGGGGGGGGGGGGGGGGGGGGGGGGGGGGGGGGGGGGGGGGGGGGGGGGGGGGGGGGGGGGGGGGGGGGGGGGGGGGGGGGGGGGGGGGGGGGGGGGGGGGGGGGGGGGGGGGGGGGGGGGGGGGGGGGGGGGGGGGGGGGGGGGGGGGGGGGGGGGGGGGGGGGGGGGGGGGGGGGGGGGGGGGGGGGGGGGGGGGGGGGGGGGGGGGGGGGGGGGGGGGGGGGGGGGGGGGGGGGGGGGGGGGGGGGGGGGGGGGGGGGGGGGGGGGGGGGGGGGGGGGGGGGGGGGGGGGGGGGGGGGGGGGGGGGGGGGGGGGGGGGGGGGGGGGGGGGGGGGGGGGGGGGGGGGGGGGGGGGGGGGGGGGGGGGGGGGGGGGGGGGGGGGGGGGGGGGGGGGGGGGGGGGGGGGGGGGGGGGGGGGGGGGGGGGGGGGGGGGGGGGGGGGGGGGGGGGGGGGGGGGGGGGGGGGGGGGGGGGGGGGGGGGGGGGGGGGGGGGGGGGGGGGGGGGGGGGGGGGGGGGGGGGGGGGGGGGGGGGGGGGGGGGGGGGGGGGGGGGGGGGGGGGGGGGGGGGGGGGGGGGGGGGGGGGGGGGGGGGGGGGGGGGGGGGGGGGGGGGGGGGGGGGGGGGGGGGGGGGGGGGGGGGGGGGGGGGGGGGGGGGGGGGGGGGGGGGGGGGGGGGGGGGGGGGGGGGGGGGGGGGGGGGGGGGGGGGGGGGGGGGGGGGGGGGGGGGGGGGGGGGGGGGGGGGGGGGGGGGGGGGGGGGGGGGGGGGGGGGGGGGGGGGGGGGGGGGGGGGGGGGGGGGGGGGGGGTGGGGGGGGGGGGGGGGGGGGGGGGGGGGGGGGGGGGGGGGGGGGGGGGGGGGGGGGGGGGGGGGGGGGGGGGGGGGGGGGGGGGGGGGGGGGGGGGGGGGGGGGGGGGGGGGGGGGGGGGGGGGGGGGGGGGGGGGGGGGGGGGGGGGGGGGGGGGGGGGGGGGGGGGGGGGGGGGGGGGGGGGGGGGGGGGGGGGGGGGGGTGGGGGGGGGGGGGGGGGGGGGGGGGGGGGGGGGGGGGGGGGGGGGGGGGGGGGGGGGGGGGGGGGGGGGGGGGGGGGGGGGGGGGGGGGGGGGGGGGGGGGGGGGGGGGGGGGGGGGGGGGGGGGGGGGGGGGGGGGGGGGGGGGGGGGGGGGGGGGGGGGGGGGGGGGGGGGGGGGGGGGGGGGGGGGGGGGGGGGGGGGGGGGGGGGGGGGGGGGGGGGGGGGGGGGGGGGGGGGGGGGGGGGGGGGGGGGGGGGGGGGGGGGGGGGGGGGGGGGGGGGGGGGGGGGGGGGGGGGGGGGGGGGGGGGGGGGGGGGGGGGGGGGGGGGGGGGGGGGGGGGGGGGGGGGGGGGGGGGGGGGGGGGGGGGGGGGGGGGGGGGGGGGGGGGGGGGGGGGGGGGGGGGGGGGGGGGGGGGGGGGGGGGGGGGGGGGGGGGGGGGGGGGGGGGGGGGGGGGGGGGGGGGGGGGGGGGGGGGGGGGGGGGGGGGGGGGGGGGGGGGGGGGGGGGGGGGGGGGGGGGGGGGGGGGGGGGGGGGGGGGGGGGGGGGGGGGGGGGGGGGGGGGGGGGGGGGGGGGGGGGGGGGGGGTGGGGGGGGGGGGGGGGGGGGGGGGGGGGGGGGGGGGGGGGGGGGGGGGGGGGGGGGGGGGGGGGGGGGGGGGGGGGGGGGGGGGGGGGGGGGGGGGGGGGGGGGGGGGGGGGGGGGGGGGGGGGGGGGGGGGGGGGGGGGGGGGGGGGGGGGGGGGGGGGGGGGGGGGGGGGGGGGGGGGGGGGGGGGGGGGGGGGGGGGGGGGGGGGGGGGGGGGGGGGGGGGGGGGGGGGGGGGGGGGGGGGGGGGGGGGGGGGGGGGGGGGGGGGGGGGGGGGGGGGGGGGGGTGGGGGGGGGGGGGGGGGGGGGGGGGGGGGGGGGGGGGGGGGGGGGGGGGGGGGGGGGGGGGGGGGGGGGGGGGGGGGGGGGGGGGGGGGGGGGGGGGGGGGGGGGGGGGGGGGGGGGGGGGGGGGGGGGGGGGGGGGGGGGGGGGGGGGGGGGGGGGGGGGGGGGGGGGGGGGGGGGGGGGGGGGGGGGGGGGGGGGGGGGGGGGGGGGGGGGGGGGGGGGGGGGGGGGGGGGGGGGGGGGGGGGGGGGGGGGGGGGGGGGGGGGGGGGGGGGGGGGGGGGGGGGGGGGGGGGGGGGGGGGGGGGGGGGGGGGGTGGGGGGGGGGGGGGGGGGGGGGGGGGGGGGGGGGGGGGGGGGGGGGGGGGGGGGGGGGGGGGGGGGGGGGGGGGGGGGTGGGGGGGGGGGGGGGGGGGGGGGGGGGGGGGGGGGGGGGGGGGGGGGGGGGGGGGGGGGGGGGGGGGGGGGGGGGGGGGGGGGGGGGGGGGGGGGGGGGGGGGGGGGGGGGGGGGGGGGGGGGGGGGGGGGGGGGGGGGGGGGGGGGGGGGGGGGGGGGGGGGGGGGGGGGGGGGGGGGGGGGGGGGGGGGGGGGGGGGGGGGGGGGGGGGGGGGGGGGGGGGGGGGGGGGGGGGGGGGGGGGGGGGGGGGGGGGGGGGGGGGGGGGTGGGGGGGGGGGGGGGGGGGGGGGGGGGGGGGGGGGGGGGGGGGGGGGGGGGGGGGGGGGGGGGGGGGGGGGGGGGGGGGGGGGGGGGGGGGGGGGGGGGGGGGGGGGGGGGGGGGGGGGGGGGGGGGGGGGGGGGGGGGGGGGGGGGGGGGGGGGGGGGGGGGGGGGGGGGGGGGGGGGGGGGGGGGGGGGGGGGGGGGGGGGGGGGGGGGGGGGGGGGGGGGGGGGGGGGGGGGGGGGGGGGGGGGGGGGGGGGGGGGGGGGGGGGGGGGGGGGGGGGGGGGGGGGGGGGGGGGGGGGGGGGGGGGGGGGGGGGGGGGGGGGGGGGGGGGGGGGGGGGGGGGGGGGGGGGGGGGGGGGGGGGGGGGGGGGGGGGGTGGGGGGGGGGGGGGGGGGGGGGGGGGGGGGGGGGGGGGGGGGGGGGGGGGGGTGGGGGGGGGGGGGGGGGGGGGGGGGGGGGGGGGGGGGGGGGGGGGGGGGGGGGGGGGGGGGGGGGGGGGGGGGGGGGGGGGGGGGGGGGGGGGGGGGGGGGGGGGGGGGGGGGGGGGGGGGGGGGGGGGGGGGGGGGGGGGGGGGGGGGGGGGGGGGGGGGGGGGGGGGGGGGGGGGGGGGGGGGGGGGGGGGGGGGGGGGGGGGGGGGGGGGGGGGGGGGGGGGGGGGGGGGGGGGGGGGGGGGGGGGGGGGGGGGGGGGGGGGGGGGGGGGGGGGGGGGGGGGGGGGGGGTGGGGGGGGGGGGGGGGGGGGGGGGGGGGGGGGGGGGGGGGGGGGGGGGGGGGGGGGGGGGGGGGGGGGGGGGGGGGGGGGGGGGGGGGGGGGGGGGGGGGGGGGGGGGGGGGGGGGGGGGGGGGGGGGGGGGGGGGGGGGTGGGGGGGGGGGGGGGGGGGGGGGGGGGGGGGGGGGGGGGGGGGGGGGGGGGGGGGGGGGGGGGGGGGGGGGGGGGGGGGGGGGGGGGGGGGGGGGGGGGGGGGGGGGGGGGGGGGGGGGGGGGGGGGGGGGGGGGGGGGGGGGGGGGGGGGGGGGGGGGGGGGGGGGGGGGGGGGGGGGGGGGGGGGGGGGGGGGGGGGGGGGGGGGGGGGGGGGGGGGGGGGGGGGGGGGGGGGGGGGGGGGGGGGGGGGGGGGGGGGGGGGGGGGGGGGGGGGGGGGGGGGGGGGGGGGGGGGGGGGGGGGGGGGGGGGGGGGGGGGGGGGGGGGGGGGGGGGGGGGGGGGGGGGGGGGGGGGGGGGGGGGGGGGGGGGGGGGGGGGGGGGGGGGGGGGGGGGGGGGGGGGGGGGGGGGGGGGGGGGGGGGGGGGGGGGGGGGGGGGGGGGGGGGGGGGGGGGGGGGGGGGGGGGGGGGGGGGGGGGGGGGGGGGGGGGGGGGGGGGGGGGGGGGGGGGGGGGGGGGGGGGGGGGGGGGGGGGGGGGGGGGGGGGGGGGGGGGGGGGGGGGGGGGGGGGGGGGGGGGGGGGGGGGGGGGGGGGGGGGGGGGGGGGGGGGGGGGGGGGGGGGGGGGTGGGGGGGGGGGGGGGGGGGGGGGGGGGGGGGGGGGGGGGGGGGGGGGGGGGGGGGGGGGGGGGGGGGGGGGGGGGGGGGGGGGGGGGGGGGGGGGGGGGGGGGGGGGGGGGGGGGGGGGGGGGGGGGGGGGGGGGGGGGGGGGGGGGGGGGGGGGGGGGGGGGGGGGGGGGGGGGGGGGGGGGGGGGGGGGGGGGGGGGGGGGGGGGGGGGGGGGGGGGGGGGGGGGGGGGGGGGGGGGGGGGGGGGGGGGGGGGGGGGGGGGGGGGGGGGGGGGGGGGGGGGGGGGGGGGGGGGGGGGGGGGGGGGGGGGGGGGGGGGGGGGGGGGGGGGGGGGGGGGGGGGGGGGGGGGGGGGGGGGGGGGGGGGGGGGGGGGGGGGGGGGGGGGGGGGGGGGGGGGGGGGGGGGGGGGGGGGGGGGGGGGGGGGGGGGGGGGGGGGGGGGGGGGGGGGGGGGGGGGGGGGGGGGGGGGGGGGGGGGGGGGGGGGGGTGGGGGGGGGGGGGGGGGGGGGGGGGGGGGGGGGGGGGGGGGGGGGGGGGGGGGGGGGGGGGGGGGGGGGGGGGGGGGGGGGGGGGGGGGGGGGGGGGGGGGGGGGGGGGGGGGGGGGGGGGGGGGGGGGGGGGGGGGGGGGGGGGGGGGGGGGGGGGGGGGGGGGGGGGGGGGGGGGGGGGGGGGGGGGGGGGGGTGGGGGGGGGGGGGGGGGGGGGGGGGGGGGGGGGGGGGGGGGGGGGGGGGGGGGGGGGGGGGGGGGGGGGGGGGGGGGGGGGGGGGGGGGGGGGGGGGGGGGGGGGGGGGGGGGGGGGGGGGGGGGGGGGGGGGGGGGGGGGGGGGGGGGGGGGGGGGGGGGGGGGGGGGGGGGGGGGGGGGGGGGGGGGGGGGGGGGGGGGGGGGGGGGGGGGGGGGGGGGGGGGGGGGGGGGGGGGGGGGGGGGGGGGGGGGGGGGGGGGGGGGGGGGGGGGGGGGGGGGGGGGGGGGGGGGGGGGGGGGGGGGGGGGGGGGGGGGGGGGGGGGGGGGGGGGGGGGGGGGGGGGGGGGGGGGGGGGGGGGGGGGGGGGGGGGGGGGGGGGGGGGGGGGGGGGGGGGGGGGGGGGGGGGGGGGGGGGGGGGGGGGGGGGGGGGGGGGGGGGGGGGGGGGGGGGGGGGGGGGGGGGGGGGGGGGGGGGGGGGGGGGGGGGGGGGGGGGGGGGGGGGGGGGGGGGGGTGGGGGGGGGGGGGGGGGGGGGGGGGGGGGGGGGGGGGGGGGGGGGGGGGGGGGGGGGGGGGGGGGGGGGGGGGGGGGGGGGGGGGGGGGGGGGGGGGGGGGGGGGGGGGGGGGGGGGGGGGGGGGGGGGGGGGGGGGGGGGGGGGGGGGGGGGGGGGGGGGGGGGGGGGGGGGGGGGGGGGGGGGGGGGGGGGGGGGGGGGGGGGGGGGGGGGGGGGGGGGGGGGGGGGGGGGGGGGGGGGGGGGGGGGGGGGGGGGGGGGGGGGGGGGGGGGGGGGGGGGGGGGGGGGGGGGGGGGGGGGGGGGGGGGGGGGGGGGGGGGGGGGGGGGGGGGGGGGGGGGGGGGGGGGGGGGGGGGGGGGGGGGGGGGGGGGGGGGGGGGGGGGGGGGGGGGGGGGGGGGGGGGGGGGGGGGGGGGGGGGGGGGGGGGGGGGGGGGGGGGGGGGGGGGGGGGGGGGGGGGGGGGGGGGGGGGGGGGGGGGGTGGGGGGGGGGGGGGGGGGGGGGGGGGGGGGGGGGGGGGGGGGGGGGGGGGGGGGGGGGGGGGGGGGGGGGGGGGGGGGGGGGGGGGGGGGGGGGGGGGGGGGGGGGGGGGGGGGGGGGGGGGGGGGGGGGGGGGGGGGGGGGGGGGGGGGGGGGGGGGGGGGGGGGGGGGGGGGGGGGGGGGGGGGGGGGGGGGGGGGGGGGGGGGGGGGGGGGGGGGGGGGGGGGGGGGGGGGGGGGGGGGGGGGGGGGGGGGGGGGGGGGGGGGGGGGGGGGGGGGGGGGGGGGGGGGGGGGGGGGGGGGGGGGGGGGGGGGGGGGGGGGGGGGGGGGGGGGGGGGGGGGGGGGGGGGGGGGGGGGGGGGGGGGGGGGGGGGGGGGGGGGGGGGGGGGGGGGGGGGGGGGGGGGGGGGGGGGGGGGGGGGGGGGGGGGGGGGGGGGGGGGGGGGGGGGGGGGGGGGGGGGGGGGGGGGGGGGGGGGGGGGGGGGGGGGGGGGGGGGGGGGGGGGGGGGGGGGGGGGGGGGGGGGGGGGGGGGGGGGGGGGGGGGGGGGGGGGGGGGGGGGGGGGGGGGGGGGGGGGGGGGGGGGGGGGGGGGGGGGGGGGGGGGGGGGGGGGGGGGGGGGGGGGGGGGGGGGGGGGGGGGGGGGGGGGGGGGGGGGGGGGGGGGGGGGGGGGGGGGGGGGTGGGGGGGGGGGGGGGGGGGGGGGGGGGGGGGGGGGGGGGGGGGGGGGGGGGGGGGGGGGGGGGGGGGGGGGGGGGGGGGGGGGGGGGGGGGGGGGGGGGGGGGGGGGGGGGGGGGGGGGGGGGGGGGGGGGGGGGGGGGGGGGGGGGGGGGGGGGGGGGGGGGGGGGGGGGGGGGGGGGGGGGGGGGGGGGGGGGGGGGGGGGGGGGGGGGGGGGGGGGGGGGGGGGGGGGGGGGGGGGGGGGGGGGGGGGGGGGGGGGGGGGGGGGGGGGGGGGGGGGGGGGGGGGGGGGGGGGGGGGGGGGGGGGGGGGGGGGGGGGGGGGGGGGGGGGGGGGGGGGGGGGGGGGGGGGGGGGGGGGGGGGGGGGGGGGGGGGGGGGGGGGGGGGGGGGGGGGGGGGGGGGGGGGGGGGGGGGGGGGGGGGGGGGGGGGGGGGGGGGGGGGGGGGGGGGGGGGGGGGGGGGGGGGGGGGGGGGGGGGGGGGGGGGGGGGGGGGGGGGGGGGGGGGGGGGGGGGGGGGGGGGGGGGGGGGGGGGGGGGGGGGGGGGGGGGGGGGGGGGGGGGGGGGGGGGGGGGGGGGGGGGGGGGGGGGGGGGGGGGGGGGGGGGGGGGGGGGGGGGGGGGGGGGGGGGGGGGGGGGGGGGGGGGGGGGGGGGGGGGGGGGGGGGGGGGGGGGGGGGGGGGGGGGGGGGGGGGGGGGGGGTGGGGGGGGGGGGGGGGGGGGGGGGGGGGGGGGGGGGGGGGGGGGGGGGGGGGGGGGGGGGGGGGGGGGGGGGGGGGGGGGGGGGGGGGGGGGGGGGGGGGGGGGGGGGTGGGGGGGGGGGGGGGGGGGGGGGGGGGGGGGGGGGGGGGGGGGGGGGGGGGGGGTGGGGGGGGGGGGGGGGGGGGGGGGGGGGGGGGGGGGGGGGGGGGGGGGGGGGGGGGGGGGGGGGGGGGGGGGGGGGGGGGGGGGGGGGGGGGGGGGGGGGGGGTGGGGGGGGGGGGGGGGGGGGGGGGGGGGGGGGGGGGGGGGGGGGGGGGGGGGGGGGGGGGGGGGTGGGGGGGGGGGGGGGGGGGGGGGGGGGGGGGGGGGGGGGGGGGGGGGGGGGGGGGGGGGGGGGGGGGGGGGGGGGGGGGGGGTGGGGGGGGGGGGGGGGGGGGGGGGGGGGGGGGGGGGGGGGGGGGGGGGGGGGGGGGGGGGGGGGGGGGGGGGGGGGGGGGGGGGGGGGGGGGGGGGGGGGGGGGGGGGGGGGGGGGGGGGGGGGGGGGGGGGGGGGGGGGGGGGGGGGGGGGGGGGGGGGGGGGGGGGGGGGGGGGGGGGGGGGGGGGGGGGGGGGGGGGGGGGGGGGGGGGGGGGGGGGGGGGGGGGGGGGGGGGGGGGGGGGGGGGGGGGGGGGGGGGGGGGGGGGGGGGGGGGGGGGGGGGGGGGGGGGGGGGGGGGGGGGGGGGGGGGGGGGGGGGGGGGGGGGGGGGGGGGGGGGGGGGGGGGGGGGGGGGGGGGGGGGGGGGGGGGGGGGGGGGGGGGGGGGGGGGGGGGGGGGGGGGGGGGGGGGGGGGGGGGGGGGGGGGGGGGGGGGGGGGGGGGGGGGGGGGGGGGGGGGGGGGGGGGGGGGGGGGGGGGGGGGGGGGGGGGGGGGGGGGGGGGGGGGGGGGGGGGGGGGGGGGGGGGGGGGGGGGGGGGGGGGGGGGGGGGGGGGGGGGGGGGGGGGGGGGGGGGGGGGGGGGGGGGGGGGGGGGGGGGGGGGGGGGGGGGGGGGGGGGGGGGGGGGGGGGGGGGGGGGGGGGGGGGGGGGGGGGGGGGGGGGGGGGGGGGGGGGGGGGGGGGGGGGGGGGGGGGGGGGGGGGGGGGGGGGGGGGGGGGGGTGGGGGGGGGGGGGGGGGGGGGGGGGGGGGGGGGGGGTGGGGGGGGGGGGGGGGGGGGGGGGGGGGGGGGGGGGGGGGGGGGGGGGGGGGGGGGGGGGGGGGGGGGGGGGGGGGGGGGGGGGGGGGGGGGGGGGGGGGGGGGGGGGGGGGGGGGGGGGGGGGGGGGGGGGGGGGGGGGGGGGGGGGGGGGGGGGGGGGGGGGGGGGGGGGGTGGGGGGGGGGGGGGGGGGGGGGGGGGGGGGGGGGGGGGGGGGGGGGGGGGGGGGGGGGGGGGGGGGGGGGGGGGGGGGGGGGGGGGGGGGGGGGGGGGGGGGGGGGGGGGGGGGGGGGGGGGGGGGGGGGGGGGGGGGGGGGGGGGGGGGGGGGGGGGGGGGGGGGGGGGGGGGGGGGGGGGGGGGGGGGGGGGGGGGGGGGGGGGGGGGGGGGGGGGGGGGGGGGGGGGGGGGGGGGGGGGGGGGGGGGGGGGGGGGGGGGGGGGGGGGGGGGGGGGGGGGGGGGGGGGGGGGGGGGGGGGGGGGGGGGGGGGGGGGGGGGGGGGGGGGGGGGGGGGGGGGGGGGGGGGGGGGGGGGGGGGGGGGGGGGGGGGGGGGGGGGGGGGGGGGGGGGGGGGGGGGGGGGGGGGGGGGGGGGGGGGGGGGGGGGGGGGGGGGGGGGGGGGGGGGGGGGGGGGGGGGGGGGGGGGGGGGGGGGGGGGGGGGGGGGGGGGGGGGGGGGGGGGGGGGGGGGGGGGGGGGGGGGGGGGGGGGGGGGGGGGGGGGGGGGGGGGGGGGGGGGGGGGGGGGGGGGGGGGGGGGGGGGGGGGGGGGGGGTGGGGGGGGGGGGGGGGGGGGGGGGGGGGGGGGGGGGGGGGGGGGGGGGGGGGGGGGGGGGGGGGGGGGGGGGGGGGGGGGGGGGGGGGGGGGGGGGGGGGGGGGGGGGGGGGGGGGGGGGGGGGGGGGGGGGGGGGGGGGGGGGGGGGGGGGGGGGGGGGGGGGGGGGGGGGGGGGGGGGGGGGGGGGGGGGGGGGGGGGTGGGGGGGGGGGGGGGGGGGGGGGGGGGGGGGGGGGGGGGGGGGGGGGGGGGGGGGGGGGGGGGGGGTGGGGGGGGGGGGGGGGGGGGGGGGGGGGGGGGGGGGGGGGGGGGGGGGGGGGGGGGGGGGGGGGGGGTGGGGGGGGGGGGGGGGGGGGGGGGGGGGGGGGGGGGGGGGGGGGGGGGGGGGGGTGGGGGGGGGGGGGGGGGGGGGGGGGGGGGGGGGGGGGGGGGGGGGGGGGGGGGGGGGGGGGGGGGGGGGGGGGGGGGGGGGGGGGGGGGGGGGGGGGGGGGGGGGGGGGGGGGGGGGGGGGGGGGGGGGGGGGGGGGGGGGGGGGGGGGGGGGGGGGGGGGGGGGGGGGGGGGGGGGGGGGGGGGGGGGGGGGTGGGGGGGGGGGGGGGGGGGGGGGGGGGGGGGGGGGGGGGGGGGGGGGGGGGGGGGGGGGGGGGGGGGGGGGGGGGGGGGGGGGGGGGGGGGGGGGGGGGGGGGGGGGGGGGGGGGGGGGGGGGGGGGGGGGGGGGGGGGGGGGGGGGGGGGGGGGGGGGGGGGGGGGGGGGGGGGGGGGGGGGGGGGGGGGGGGGGGGGGGGGGGGGGGGGGGGGGGGGGGGGGGGGGGGGGGGGGGGGGGGGGGGGGGGGGGGGGGGGGGGGGGGGGGGGGGGGGGGGGGGGGGGGGGGGGGGGGGGGGGGGGGGGGGGGGGGGGGGGGGGGGGGGGGGGGGGGGGGGGGGGGGGGGGGGGGGGGGGGGGGGGGGGGGGGGGGGGGGGGGGGGGGGGGGGGGGGGGGGGGGGGGGGGGGGGGGGGGGGGGGGGGGGGGGGGGGGGGGGGGGGGGGGGGGGGGGGGGGGGGGGGGGGGGGGGGGGGGGGGGGGGGGGGGGGGGGGGGGGGGGGGGGGGGGGGGGGGGGGGGGGGGGGGGGGGGGGGGGGGGGGGGGGGGGGGGGGGGGGGGGGGGGGGGGGGGGGGGGGGGGGGGGGGGGGGGGGGGGGGGGGGGGGGGGGGGGGGGGGGGGGGGGGGGGGGGGGGGGGGGGGGGGGGGGGGGGGGGGGGGGGGGGGGGGGGGGGGGGGGGGGGGGGGGGGGGGGGGGGGGGGGGGGGGGGGGGGGGGGGGGGGGGGGGGGGGGGGGGGGGGGGGGGGGGGGGGGGGGGGGGGGGGGGGGTGGGGGGGGGGGGGGGGGGGGGGTGGGGGGGGGGGGGGGGGGGGGGGGGGGGGGGGGGGGGGGGGGGGGGGGGGGGGGGGGGGGGGGGGGGGGGGGGGGGGGGGGGGGGGGGGGGGGGGGGGGGGGGGGGGGGGGGGGGGGGGGGGGGGGGGGGGGGGGGGGGGGGGGGGGGGGGGGGGGGGGGGGGGGGGGGGGGGGGGGGGGGGGGGGGGGGGGGGGGGGGGGGGGGGGGGGGGGGGGGGGGGGGGGGGGGGGGGGGGGGGGGGGGGGGGGGGGGGGGGGGGGGGGGGGGGGGGGGGGGGGGGGGGGGGGGGGGGGGGGGGGGGGGGGGGGGGGGGGGGGGGGGGGGGGGGGGGGGGGGGGGGGGGGGGGGGGGGGGGGGGGGGGGGGGGGGGGGGGGGGGGGGGGGGGGGGGGGGGGGGGGGGGGGGGGGGGGGGGGGGGGGGGGGGGGGGGGGGGGGGGGGGGGGGGGGGGGGGGGGGGGGGGGGGGGGGGGGGGGGGGGGGGGGGGGGGGGGGGGGGGGGGGGGGGGGGGGGGGGGGGGGGGGGGGGGGGGGGGGGGGGGGGGGGGGGGGGGGGGGGGGGGGGGGGGGGGGGGGGGGGGGGGGGGGGGGGGGGGGGGGGGGGGGGGGGGGGGGGGGGGGGGGGGGGGGGGGGGGGGGGGGGGGGGGGGGGGGGGGGGGGGGGGGGGGGGGGGGGGGGGGGGGGGGGGGGGGGGGGGGGGGGGGGGGGGGGGGGGGGGGGGGGGGGGGGGGGGGGGGGGGGGGGGGGGGGGGGGGGGGGGGGGGGGGGGGGGGGGGGGGGGGGGGGGGGGGGGGGGGGGGGGGGGGGGGGGGGGGGGGGGGGGGGGGGGGGGGGGGGGGGGGGGGGGGGGGGGGGGGGGGGGGGGGGGGGGGGGGGGGGGGGGGGGGGGGGGGGGGGGGGTGGGGGGGGGGGGGGGGGGGGGGGGGGGGTGGGGGGGGGGGGGGGGGGGGGGGGGGGGGGGGGGGGGGGGGGGGGGGGGGGGGGGGGGGGGGGGGGGGGGGGGGGGGGGGGGGGGGGGGGGGGGGGGGGGGGGGGGGGGGGGGGGGGGGGGGGGGGGGGGGGGGGGGGGGGGGGGGGGGGGGGGGGGGGGGGGGGGGGGGGGGGGGGGGGGGGGGGGGGGGGGGGGGGGGGGGGGGGGGGGGGGGGGGGGGGGGGGGGGGGGGGGGGGGGGGGGGGGGGGGGGGGGGGGGGGGGGGGGGGGGGGGGGGGGGGGGGGGGGGGGGGGGGGGGGGGGGGGGGGGGGGGGGGGGGGGGGGGGGGGGGGGGGGGGGGGGGGGGGGGGGGGGGGGGGGGGGGGGGGGGGGGGGGGGGGGGGGGGGGGGGGGGGTGGGGGGGGGGGGGGGGGGGGGGGGGGGGGGGGGGGGGGGGGGGGGGGGGGGGGGGGGGGGGGGGGGGGGGGGGGGGGGGGGGGGGGGGGGGGGGGGGGGGGGGGGGGGGGGGGGGGGGGGGGGGGGGGGGGGGGGGGGGGGGGGGGGGGGGGGGGGGGGGGGGGGGGGGGGGGGGGGGGGGGGGGGGGGGGGGGGGGGGGGGGGGGGGGGGGGGGGGGGGGGGGGGGGGGGGGGGGGGGGGGGGGGGGGGGGGGGTGGGGGGGGGGGGGGGGGGGGGGGGGGGGGGGGGGGGGGGGGGGGGGGGGGGGGGGGGGGGGGGGGGGGGGGGGGGGGGGGGGGGGGGGGGGGGGGGGGGGGGGGGGGGGGGGGGGGGGGGGGGGGGGGGGGGGGGGGGGGGGGGGGGGGGGGGGGGGGGGGGGGGGGGGGGGGGGGGGGGGGGGGGGGGGGGGGGGGGGGGGGGGGGGGGGGGGGGGGGGGGGGGGGGGGGGGGGGGGGGGGGGGGGGGGGGGGGGGGGGGGGGGGGGGGGGGGGGGGGGGGGGGGGGGGGGGGGGGGGGGGGGGGGGGGGGGGGGGGGGGGGGGGGGGGGGGGGGGGGGGGGGGGGGGGGGGGGGGGGGGGGGGGGGGGGGGGGGGGGGGGGGGGGGGGGGGGGGGGGGGGGGGGGGGGGGGGGGGGGGGGGGGGGGGGGGGGGGGGGGGGGGGGGGGGGGGGGGGGGGGGGGGGGGGGGGGGGGGGGGGGGGGGGGGGGGGGGGGGGGGGGGGGGGGGGGGGGGGGGGGGGGGGGGGGGGGGGGGGGGGGGGGGGGGGGGGGGGGGGGGGGGGGGGGGGGGGGGGGGGTGGGGGGGGGGGGGGGGGGGGGGGGGGGGGGGGGGGGGGGGGGGGGGGGGGGGGGGGGGGGGGGGGGGGGGGGGGGGGGGGGGGGGGGGGGGGGGGGGGGGGGGGGGGGGGGGGGGGGGGGGGGGGGGGGGGGGGGGGGGGGGGGGGGGGGGGGGGGGGGGGGGGGGGTGGGGGGGGGGGGGGGGGGGGGGGGGGGGGGGGGGGGGGGGGGGGGGGGGGGGGGGGGGGGGGGGGGGGGGGGGGGGGGGGGGGGGGGGGGGGGGGGGGGGGGGGGGGGGGGGGGGGGGGGGGGGGGGGGGGGGGGGGGGGGGGGGGGGGGGGGGGGGGGGGGGGGGGGGGGGGGGGGGGGGGGGGGGGGGGGGGGGGGGGGGGGGGGGGGGGGGGGGGGGGGGGGGGGGGGGGGGGGGGGGGGGGGGGGGGGGGGGGGGGGGGGGGGGGGGGGGGGGGGGGGGGGGGGGGGGGGGGGGGGGGGGGGGGGGGGGGGGGGGGGGGGGGGGGGGGGGGGGGGGGGGGGGGGGGGGGGGGGGGGGGGGGGGGGGGGGGGGGGGGGGGGGGGGGGGGGGGGGGGGGGGGGGGGGGGGGGGGGGGGGGGGGGGGGGGGGGGGGGGGGGGGGGGGGGGGGGGGGGGGGGGGGGGGGGGGGGGGGGGGGGGGGGGGGGGGGGGGTGGGGGGGGGGGGGGGGGGGGGGGGGGGGGGGGGGGGGGGGGGGGGGGGGGGGGGGGGGGGGGGGGGGGGGGGGGGGGGGGGGGGGGGGGGGGGGGGGGGGGGGGGGGGGGGGGGGGGGGGGGGGGGGGGGGGGGGGGGGGGGGGGGGGGGTGGGGGGGGGGGGGGGGGGGGGGGGGGGGGGGGGGGGGGGGGGGGGGGGGGGGGGGGGGGGGGGGGGGGGGGGGGGGGGGGGGGGGGGGGGGGGGGGGGGGGGGGGGGGGGGGGGGGGGGGGGGGGGGGGGGGGGGGGGGGGGGGGGGGGGGGGGGGGGGGGGGGGGGGGGGGGGGGGGGGGGGGGGGGGGGGGGGGGGGGGGGGGGGGGGGGGTGGGGGGGGGGGGGGGGGGGGGGGGGGGGGGGGGGGGGGGGGGGGGGGGGGGGGGGGGGGGGGGGGGGGGGGGGGGGGGGGGGGGGGGGGGGGGGGGGGGGGGGGGGGGGGGGGGGGGGGGGGGGGGGGGGGGGGGGGGGGGGGGGGGGGGGGGGGGGGGGGGGGGGGGGGGGGGGGGGGGGGGGGGGGGGGGGGGGGGGGGGGGGGGGGGGGGGGGGGGGGGGGGGGGGGGGGGGGGGGGTGGGGGGGGGGGGGGGGGGGGGGGGGGGGGGGGGGGGGGGGGGGGGGGGGGGGGGGGGGGGGGGGGGGGGGGGGGGGGGGGGGGGGGGGGGGGGGGGGGGGGGGGGGGGGGGGGGGGGGGGGGGGGGGGGGGGGGGGGGGGGGGGGGGGGGGGGGGGGGGGGGGGGGGTGGGGGGGGGGGGGGGGGGGGGGGGGGGGGGGGGGGGGGGGGGGGGGGGGGGGGGGGGGGGGGGGGGGGGGGGGGGGGGGGGGGGGGGGGGGGGGGGGGGGGGGGGGGGGGGGGGGGGGGGGGGGGGGGGGGGGGGGGGGGGGGGGGGGGGGGGGGGGGGGGGGGGGGGGGGGGGGGGGGGGGGGGGGGGGGGGGGGGGGGGGGGGGGGGGGGGGGGGGGGGGGGGGGGGGGGGGGGGGGGGGGGGGGGGGGGGGGGGGGGGGGGGGGGGGGGGGGGGGGGGGGGGGGGGGGGGGGGGGGGGGGGGGGGGGGGGGGGGGGGGGGGGGGGGGGGGGGGGGGGGGGGGGGGGGGGGGGGGGGGGGGGGGGGGGGGGGGGGGGGGGGGGGGGGGGGGGGGGGGGGGGGGGGGGGGGGGGGGGGGGGGGGGGGGGGGGGGGGGGGGGGGGGGGGGGGGGGGGGGGGGGGGGGGGGGGGGGGGGGGGGGGGGGGGGGGGGGGGGGGGGGGGGGGGGGGGGGGGGGGGGGGGGGGGGGGGGGGGGGGGGGGGGGGGGGGGGGGGGGGGGGGGGGGGGGGGGGGGGGGGGGGGGGGGGGGGGGGGGGGGGGGGGGGGGGGGGGGGGGGGGGGGGGGGGGGGGGGGGGGGGGGGGGGGGGGGGGGGGGGGGGGGGGGGGGGGGGGGGGGGGGGGGGGGGGGGGGGGGGGGGGGGGGGGGGGGGGGGGGGGGGGGGGGGGGGGGGGGGGGGGGGGGGGGGGGGGGGGGGGGGGGGGGGGGGGGGGGGGGGGGGGGGGGGGGGGGGGGGGGGGGGGGGGGGGGGGGGGGGGGGGGGGGGGGGGGGGGGGGGGGGGGGGGGGGGGGGGGGGGGGGGGGGGGGGGGGGGGGGGGGGGGGGGGGGGGGGGGGGGGGGGGGGGGGGGGGGGGGGGGGGGGGGGGGGGGGGGGGGGGGGGGGGGGGGGGGGGGGGGGGGGGGGGGGGGGGGGGGGGGGGGGGGGGGGGGGGGGGGGGGGGGGGGGGGGGGGGGGGGGGGGGGGGGGGGGGGGGGGGGGGGGGGGGGGGGGGGGGGGGGGGGGGGGGGGGGGGGGGGGGGGGGGGGGGGGGGGGGGGGGGGGGGGGGGGGGGGGGGGGGGGGGGGGGGGGGGGGGGGGGGGGGGGGGGGGGGGGGGGGGGGGGGGGGGGGGGGGGGGGGGGGGGGGGGGGGGGGGGGGGGGGGGGGGGGGGGGGGGGGGGGGGGGGGGGGGGGGGGGGGGGGGGGGGGGGGGGGGGGGGGGGGGGGGGGGGGGGGGGGGGGGGGGGGGGGGGGGGGGGGGGGGGGGGGGGGGGGGGGGGGGGGGGGGGGGGGGGGGGGGGGGGGGGGGGGGGGGGGGGGGGGGGGGGGGGGGGGGGGGGGGGGGGGGGGGGGGGGGGGGGGGGGGGGGGGGGGGGGGGGGGGGGGGGGGGGGGGGGGGGGGGGGGGGGGGGGGGGGGGGGGGGGGGGGGGGGGGGGGGGGGGGGGGGGGGGGGGGGGGGGGGGGGGGGGGGGGGGGGGGGGGGGGGGGGGGGGGGGGGGGGGGGGGGGGGGGGGGGGTGGGGGGGGGGGGGGGGGGGGGGGGGGGGGGGGGGGGGGGGGGGGGGGGGGGGGGGGGGGGGGGGGGGGGGGGGGGGGGGGGGGGGGGGGGGGGGGGGGGGGGGGGGGGGGGGGGGGGGGGGGGGGGGGGGGGGGGGGGGGGGGGGGGGGGGGGGGGGGGGGGGGGGGGGGGGGGGGGGGGGGGGGGGGGGGGGGGGGGGGGGGGGGGGGGGGGGGGGGGGGGGGGGGGGGGGGGGGGGGGGGGGGGGGGGGGGGGGGGGGGGGGGGGGGGGGGGGGGGGGGGGGGGGGGGGGGGGGGGGGGGGGGGGGGGGGGGGGGGGGGGGGGGGGGGGGGGGGGGGGGGGGGGGGGGGGGGGGGGGGGGGGGGGGGGGGGGGGGGGGGGGGGGGGGGGGGGGGGGGGGGGGGGGGGGGGGGGGGGGGGGGGGGGGGGGGGGGGGGGGGGGGGGGGGGGGGGGGGGGGGGGGGGGGGGGGGGGGGGGGGGGGGGGGGGGGGGGGGGGGGGGGGGGGGGGGGGGGGGGGGGGGGGGGGGGGGGGGGGGGGGGGGGGGGGGGGGGGGGGGGGGGGGGGGGGGGGGGGGGGGGGGGGGGGGGGGGGGGGGGGGGGGGGGGGGGGGGGGGGGGGGGGGGGGGGGGGGGGGGGGGGGGGGGGGGGGGGGGGGGGGGGGGGGGGGGGGGGGGGGGGGGGGGGGGGGGGGGGGGGGGGGGGGGGGGGGGGGGGGGGGGGGGGGGGGGGGGGGGGGGGGGGGGGGGGGGGGGGGGGGGGGGGGGGGGGGGGGGGGGGGGGGGGGGGGGGGGGGGGGGGGGGGGGGGGGGGGGGGGGGGGGGGGGGGGGGGGGGGGGGGGGGGGGGGGGGGGGGGGGGGGGGGGGGGGGGGGGGGGGGGGGGGGGGGGGGGGGGGGGGGGGGGGGGGGGGGGGGGGGGGGGGGGGGGGGGGGGGGGGGGGGGGGGGGGGGGGGGGGGGGGGGGGGGGGGGGGGGGGGGGGGGGGGGGGGGGGGGGGGGGGGGGGGGGGGGGGGGGGGGGGGGGGGGGGGGGGGGGGGGGGGGGGGGGGGGGGGGGGGGGGGGGGGGGGGGGGGGGGGGGGGGGGGGGGGGGGGGGGGGGGGGGGGGGGGGGGGGGGGGGGGGGGGGGGGGGGGGGGGGTGGGGGGGGGGGGGGGGGGGGGGGGGGGGGGGGGGGGGGGGGGGGGGGGGGGGGGGGGGGGGGGGGGGGGGTGGGGGGGGGGGGGGGGGGGGGGGGGGGGGGGGGGGGGGGGGGGGGGGGGGGGGGGGGGGGGGGGGGGGGGGGGGGGGGGGGGGGGGGGGGGGGGGGGGGGGGGGGGGGGGGGGGGGGGGGGGGGGGGGGGGGGGGGGGGGGGGGGGGGGGGGGGGGGGGGGGGGGGGGGGGGGGGGGGGGGGGGGGGGGGGGGGGGGGGGGGGGGGGGGGGGGGGGGGGGGGGGGGGGGGGGGGGGGGGGGGGGGGGGGGGGGGGGGGTGGGGGGGGGGGGGGGGGGGGGGGGGGGGGGGGGGGGGGGGGGGGGGGGGGGGGGGGGGGGGGGGGGGGGGGGGGGGGGGGGGGGGGGGGGGGGGGGGGGGGGGGGGGGGGGGGGGGGGGGGGGGGGGGGGGGGGGGGGGGGGGGGGGGGGGGGGGGGGGGGGGGGGGGGGGGGGGGGGGGGGGGGGGGGGGGGGGGGGGGGGGGGGGGGGGTGGGGGGGGGGGGGGGGGGGGGGGGGGGGGGGGGGGGGGGGGGGGGGGGGGGGGGGGGGGGGGGGTGGGGGGGGGGGTGGGGGGGGGGGGGGGGGGGGGGGGGGGGGGGGGGGGGGGGGGGGGGGGGGGGGGGGGGGTGGGGGGGGGGGGGGGGGGGGGGGGGGGGGGGGGGGGGGGGGGGGGGGGGGGGGGGGGGGGGGGGGGGGGGGGGGGGGGGGGGGGGGGGGGGGGGGGGGGGGGGGGGGGGGGGGGGGGGGGGGGGGGGGGGGGGGGGGGGGGGGGGGGGGGGGGGGGGGGGGGGGGGGGGGGGGGGGGGGGGGGGGGGGGGGGGGGGGGGGGGGGGGGGGGGGGGGGGGGGGGGGGGGGGGGGGGGGGGGGGGGGGGGGGGGGGGGGGGGGGGGGGGGGGGGGGGGGGGGGGGGGGGGGGGGGGGGGGGGGGGGGGGGGGGGGGGGGGGGGGGGGGGGGGGGGGGGGGGGGGGGGTGGGGGGGGGGGGGGGGGGGGGGGGGGGGGGGGGGGGGGGGGGGGGGGGGGGGGGGGGGGGGGGGGGGGGGGGGGGGGGGGGGGGGGGGGGGGGGGGGGGGGGGGGGGGGGGGGGGGGGGGGGGGGGGGGGGGGGGGGGGGGGGGGGGGGGGGGGGGGGGGGGGGGGGGGGGGGGGGGGGGGGGGGGGGGGGGGGGGGGGGGGGGGGGGGGGGGGGGGGGGGGGGGGGGGGGGGGGGGGGGGGGGGGGGGGGGGGGGGGGGGGGGGGGGGGGGGGGGGGGGGTGGGGGGGGGGGGGGGGGGGGGGGGGGGGGGGGGGGGGGGGGGGGGGGGGGGGGGGGGGGGGGGGGGGGGGGGGGGGGGGGGGGGGGGGGGGGGGGGGGGGGGGGGGGGGGGGTGGGGGGGGGGGGGGGGGGGGGGGGGGGGGGGGGGGGGGGGGGGGGGGGGGGGGGGGGGGGGGGGGGGGGGGGGGGGGGGGGGGGGGGGGGGGGGGGGGGGGGGGGGGGGGGGGGGGGGGGGGGGGGGGGGGGGGGGGGGGGGGGGGGGGGGGGGGGGGGGGGGGGGGGGGGGGGGGGGGGGGGGGGGGGGGGGGGGGGGGGGGGGGGGGGGGGGGGGGGGGGGGGGGGGGGGGGGGGGGGGGGGGGGGGGGGGGGGGGGGGTGGGGGGGGGGGGGGGGGGGGGGGGGGGGGGGGGGGGGGGGGGGGGGGGGGGGGGGGGGGGGGGGGGGGGGGGGGGGGGGGGGGGGGGGGGGGGGGGGGGGGGGGGGGGGGGGGGGGGGGGGGGGGGGGGGGGGGGGGGGGGGGGGGGGGGGGGGGGGGGGGGGGGGGGGGGGGGGGGGGGGGGGGGGGGGGGGGGGGGGGGGGGGGGGGGGGGGGGGGGGGGGGGGGGGGGGGGGGGGGGGGGGGGGGGGGGGGGGGGGGGGGGGGGGGGGGGGGGGGGGGGGGGGGGGGGGGGGGGGGGGGGGGGGGGGGGGGGGGGGGGGGGGGGGGGGGGGGGGGGGGGGGGGGGGGGGGGGGGGGGGGGGGGGGGGGGGGGGGGGGGGGGGGGGGGGGGGGGGGGGGGGGGGGGGGGGGGGGGGGGGGGGGGGGGGGGGGGGGGGGGGGGGGGGGGGGGGGGGGGGGGGGGGGGGGGGGGGGGGGGGGGGGGGGGGGGGGGGGGGGGGGGGGGGGGGGGGGGGGGGGGGGGGGGGGGGGGGGGGGGGGGGGGGGGGGGGGGGGGGGGGGGGGGGGGGGGGGGGGGGGGGGGGGGGGGGGGGGGGGGGGGGGGGGGGGGGGGGGGGGGGGGGGGGGGGGGGGGGGGGGGGGGGGGGGGGGGGGGGGGGGGGTGGGGGGGGGGGGGGGGGGGGGGGGGGGGGGGGGGGGGGGGGGGGGGGTGGGGGGGGGGGGGGGGGGGGGGGGGGGGGGGGGGGGGGGGGGGGGGGGGGGGGGGGGGGGGGGGGGGGGGGGGGGGGGGGGGGGGGGGGGGGGGGGGGGGGGGGGGGGGGGGGGGGGGGGGGGGGGGGGGGGGGGGGGGGTGGGGGGGGGGGGGGGGGGGGGGGGGGGGGGGGGGGGGGGGGGGGGGGTGGGGGGGGGGGGGGGGGGGGGGGGGGGGGGGGGGGGGGGGGGGGGGGGGGGGGGGGGGGGGGGGGGGGGGGGGGGGGGGGGGGGGGGGGGGGGGGGGGGGGGGGGGGGGGGGGGGGGGGGGGGGGGGGGGGGGGGGGGGGGGGGGGGGGGGGGGGGGGGGGGGGGGGGGGGGGGGGGGGGGGGGGGGGGGGGGGGGGGGGGGGGGGGGGGGGGGGGGGGGGGGGGGGGGGGGGGGGGGGGGGGGGGGGGGGGGGGGGGGGGGGGGGGGGGGGGGGGGGGGGGGGGGGGGGGGGGGGGGGGGGGGGGGGGGTGGGGGGGGGGGGGGGGGGGGGGGGGGGGGGGGGGGGGGGGGGGGGGGGGGGGGGTGGGGGGGGGGGGGGGGGGGGGGGGGGGGGGGGGGGGGGGGGGGGGGGGGGGGGGGGGGGGGGGGGGGGGGGGGGGGGGGGGGGGGGGGGGGGGGGGGGGGGGGGGGGGGGGGGGGGGGGGGGGGGGGGGGGGGGGGGGGGGGGGGGGGGGGGGGGGGGGGGGGGGGGGGGGGGGGGGGGGGGGGGGGGGGGGGGGGGGGGGGGGGGGGGGGGGGGGGGGGGGGGGGGGGGGGGGGGGGGGGGGGGGGGGGGGGGGGGGGGGGGGGGGGGGGGGGGGGGGGGGGGGGGGGGGGGGGGGGGGGGGGGGGGGGGGGGGGGGGGGGGGGGGGGGGGGGGGGGGGGGGGGGGGGGGGGGGGGGGGGGGGGGGGGGGGGGGGGGGGGGGGGGGGGGGGGGGGGGGGGGGGGGGGGGGGGGGGGGGGGGGGGGGGGGGGGGGGGGGGGGGGGGGGGGGGGGGGGGGGGGGGGGGGGGGGGGGGGGGGGGGGGGGGGGGGGGGGGGGGGGGGGGGGGGGGGGGGGGGGGGGGGGGGGGGGGGGGGGGGGGGGGGGGGGGGGGGGGGGGTGGGGGGGGGGGGGGGGGGGGGGGGGGGGGGGGGGGGGGGGGGGGGGGGGGGGGGGGGGGGGGGGGGGGGGGGGGGGGGGGGGGGGGGGGGGGGGGGGGGGGGGGGGGGGGGGGGGGGGGGGGGGGGGGGGGGGGGGGGGGGGGGGGGGGGGGGGGGGGGGGGGGGGGGGGGGGGGGGGGGGGGGGGGGGGGGGGGGGGGGGGGGGGGGGGGGGGGGGGGGGGGGGGGGGGGGGGGGGGGGGGGGGGGGGGGGGGGGGGGGGGGGGGGGGGGGGGGGGGGGGGGGGGGGGGGGGGGGGGGGGGGGGGGGGGGGGGGGGGGGGGGGGGGGGGGGGGGGGGGGGGGGGGGGGGGGGGGGGGGGGGGGGGGGGGGGGGGGGGGGGGGGGGGGGGGGGGGGGGGGGGGGGGGGGGGGGGGGGGGGGGGGGGGGGGGGGGGGGGGGGGGGGGGGGGGGGGGGGGGGGGGGGGGGGGGGGGGGGGGGGGGGGGGGGGGGGGGGGGGGGGGGGGGGGGGGGGGGGGGGGGGGGGGGGGGGGGGGGGGGGGGGGGGGGGGGGGGGGGGGGGGGGGGGGGGGGGGGGGGGGGGGGGGGGGGGGGGGGGGGGGGGGGGGGGGGGGGGGGGGGGGGGGGGGGGGGGGGGGGGGGGGGGGGGGGGGGGGGGGGGGGGGGGGGGGGGGGGGGGGGGGGGGGGGGGGGGGGGGGGGGGGGGGGGGGGGGGGGGGGGGGGGGGGGGGGGGGGGGGGGGGGGGGGGGGGGGGGGGGGGGGGGGGGGGGGGGGGGGGGGGGGGGGGGGGGGGGGGGGGGGGGGGGGGGGGGGGGGGGGGGGGGGGGGGGGGGGGGGGGGGGGGGGGGGGGGGGGGGGGGGGGGGGGGGGGGGGGGGGGGGGGGGGGGGGGGGGGGGGGGGGGGGGGGGGGGGGGGGGGGGGGGGGGGGGGGGGGGGGGGGGGGGGGGGGGGGGGGGGGGGGGGGGGGGGGGGGGGGGGGGGGGGGGGGGGGGGGGGGGGGGGGGGGGGGGGGGGGGGGGGGGGGGGGGGGGGGGGGGGGGGGGGGGGGGGGGGGGGGGGGGGGGGGGGGGGGGGGGGGGGGGGGGGGGGGGGGGGGGGGGGGGGGGGGGGGGGGGGGGGGGGGGGGGGGGGGGGGGGGGGGGGGGGGGGGGGGGGGGGGGGGGGGGGGGGGGGGGGGGGGGGGGGGGGGGGGGGGGGGGGGGGGGGGGGGGGGGGGGGGGGGGGGGGGGGGGGGGGGGGGGGGGGGGGGGGGGGGGGGGGGGGGGGGGGGGGGGGGGGGGGGGGGGGGGGGGGGGGGGGTGGGGGGGGGGGGGGGGGGGGGGGGGGGGGGGGGGGGGGGGGGGGGGGGGGGGGGGGGGGGGGGGGGGGGGGGGGGGGGGGGGGGGGGGGGGGGGGGGGGGGGGGGGGGGGGGGGGGGGGGGGGGGGGGGGGGGGGGGGGGGGGGGGGGGGGGGGGGGGGGGGGGGGGGGGGGGGGGGGGGGGGGGGGGGGGGGGGGGGGGGGGGGGGGGGGGGGGGGGGGGGGGGGGGGGGGGGGGGGGGGGGGGGGGGGGGGGGGGGGGGGGGGGGGGGGGGGGGGGGGGGGGGGGGGGGGGGGGGGGGGGGGGGGGGGGGGGGGGGGGGGGGGGGGGGGGGGGGGGGGGGGGGGGGGGGGGGGGGGGGGGGGGGGGGGGGGGGGGGGGGGGGGGGGGGGGGGGGGGGGGGGGGGGGGGGGGGGGGGGGGGGGGGGGGGGGGGGGGGGGGGGGGGGGGGGGGGGGGGGGGGGGGGGGGGGGGGGGGGGGGGGGGGGGGGGGGGGGGGGGGGGGGGGGGGGGGGGGGGGGGGGGGGGGGGGGGGGGGGGGGGGGGGGGGGGGGGGGGGGGGGGGGGGGGGGGGGGGGGGGGGGGGGGGGGGGGGGGGGGGGGGGGGGGGGGGGGGGGGGGGGGGGGGGGGGGGGGGGGGGGGGGGGGGGGGGGGGGGGGGGGGGGGGGGGGGGGGGGGGGGGGGGGGGGGGGGGGGGGGGGGGGGGGGGGGGGGGGGGGGGGGGGGGGGGGGGGGTGGGGGGGGGGGGGGGGGGGGGGGGGGGGGGGGGGGGGGGGGGGGGGGGGGGGGGGGGGGGGGGGGGGGGGGGGGGGGGGGGGGGGGGGGGGGGGGGGGGGGGGGGGGGGGGGGGGGGGGGGGGGGGGGGGGGGGGGGGGGGGGGGGGGGGGGGGGGGGGGGGGGGGGGGGGGGGGGGGGGGGGGGGGGGGGGGGGGGGGGGGGGGGGGGGGGGGGGGGGGGGGGGGGGGGGGGGGGGGGGGGGGGGGGGGGGGGGGGGGGGGGGGGGGGGGGGGGGGGGGGGGGGGGGGGGGGGGGGGGGGGGGGGGGGGGGGGGGGGGGGGGGGGGGGGGGGGGGGGGGGGGGGGGGGGGGGGGGGTGGGGGGGGGGGGGGGGGGGGGGGGGGGGGGGGGGGGGGGGGGGGGGGGGGGGGGGGGGGGGGGGGGGGGGGGGGGGGGGGGGGGGGGGGGGGGGGGGGGGGGGGGGGGGGGGGGGGGGGGGGGGGGGGGGGGGGGGGGGGGGGGGGGGGGGGGGGGGGGGGGGGGGGGGGGGGGGGGGGGGGGGGGGGGGGGGGGGGGGGGGGGGGGGGGGGGGGGGGGGTGGGGGGGGGGGGGGGGGGGGGGGGGGGGGGGGGGGGGGGGGGGGGGGGGGGGGGGGGGGGGGGGGGGGGGGGGGGGGGGGGGGGGGGGGGGGGGGGGGGGGGGGGGGGGGGGGTGGGGGGGGGGGGGGGGGGGGGGGGGGGGGGGGGGGGGGGGGGGGGGGGGGGGGGGGGGGGGGGGGGGGGGGGGGGGGGGGGGGGGGGGGGGGGGGGGGGGGGGGGGGGGGGGGGGGGGGGGGGGGGGGGGGGGGGGGGGGGGGGGGGGGGGGGGGGGGGGGGGGGGGGGGGGGGGGGGGGGGGGGGGGGGGGGGGGGGGGGGGGGGGTGGGGGGGGGGGGGGGGGGGGGGGGGGGG